>RJVU01026577.1:3840420-3883850 GCA_003731715.1 Anabarilius grahami
TTTTACAGAAGCTTATTGTATATCATCACTGAGCTCATGGTAGGGCTGTCTTTAAAGATTTATACTTAATAGTTAAAAATCAATTTCTCTACACTGTTAAAAATAAAGGTTCTTTTGGCATTTATGGTTCCATGAAGAGCCTTTAACATCCATGGAAACTTTCAATGGCACAAAAGAGTCTTCATGGTGGAAAACGGTTCTTCAGATAATTTAAAAGTTCTTCACACTAAAAAAATGGTTCTTTTAAGAACTGTTTACTGAAAGACCCTGTTTACACCTGGTATTAAGATGGGTTTTGGATGAGGGAGACACATTCTCGTTTACACCTGGTGTTTTAATCCGTCTCTGTTGTCTACTTTCAGCCACTTCTGTCCTGATTTCTTCAAGGGGAGGGTCTATGGGCGAGTAAATGTATGGGCTTTTTCAGATCTATGAACAAAATAGGCTTGCGCAATTTACATATGAATGCGCCTGGAGACAACAGAAAAACATACAGAGAATATCAGCTTTTGTTTCTGCTCTGATAGCCACAAGACCTCAACGAATGTGATGAGTGCGTGTTAGAAATCAGGAATGACGAGAGAACATTGTGCTTGGTACATTTTTCGTCTTCAAACCAAACTTGGGTCTTCAGCCGACAGTTTAAATCCCATTTTTTTTTTTTATCGAGAAGATGTTTCACTCTGCTACATTTCACAATAGGGAAGAAAAGACTATCGCAACTTCCATTTCATGCCTACATTAAGTTCCTCTGCAATCCAAAAGTGCAACTTATAATTGCTTTTGACCTTGTAAATTAAGTATGCTGATTCAGTGAAGCGAATCCATAATTTAGCCAGAATTCTGTGTAGTTTTGCTCACCAGATATGAAATGTAAGGCAGCACTTATGCAGGGTAGGCAACCCCACAGAGAGACTTGTGATGGCTGGCATTTTGTGGTAACTCAATGGTGTTTAAATTGCCATTTAAAAGCACATTAGCTAATGTCAATGATGTAATGAAAAAATGTTGATACTCATTAGCCTTCCCACTAGGCCAGATTGAGCTTTATTATTACTGTATAAAAGAGCTCACATTTGCCAGCTCAGTGTACCATGATCCACTTGTATATGATAAAAAGCTTTTTGAAATGGCCCACAAAACAACCAGCAATTGTACAATAAATGGATTATTTTAGCTGAAGTGGCTTCCAACTTGCTGATAGCATTTTGTTTAAAGAGGCAGATGTAGTCGTCTTATCTATGGAAGCACTTGAGAGAGCTGTGCTAATGTTTTGAGTAGCCATGAGGTACAGCTACATGCCACAGAGCATATATTAGCTTATCTGACAGGACGCCTACGCTTATGCCCTGATCTTGTTTGTTCCAGTTCATGGCCCTGAAGTCAGTCCAGTTCTAACACTTCCTGTCTTGACCGTGTGCCGCCCATCTTGTTGTTTAGCACAGAGAGATGGCCGAAGTTAATTATCTGTCATTATATGCAACAAGGAAGACTCACCATGTGTCTCTGATTGTTATTGCTCTATGGATATCATAAATTACTGTATTTCAGAGTACAGTGTTAAAAAAAGAAGTTTTTCGCAAAGCTTAAAGGCAACAGTTTGCATGGCTTTTTTTTATGGAAGCTTATTTCCACCACATAAGTTTAAAAAAATCATGCTTTGGTAAATTATAATGAGATACTAAGTCACAAGTATGAGATAAAAATCAAAATTATGACATACTCATAATTATGAGATAAAAAAGTCAAAATTAACATTTAAGGTCAATTTAATATAAAAAGTCACAATTGTGACCTAAAAAAAAAGTCGAAATGGACACTGATGCTCCAGAAGGAAACATGATGCATTAAGAGCCGGGGGGTGAAAACTTTTGAACAGGATGAAAATGTCCAAATTTTTCTTATTTTGCTTAAATATAAAATTTTTCATTTAGTACTTACCTTTGGAAGCAACAGAAGACACTTACATGTTTCCTGGAAGACAGGTTAAGTACAATTTACCTTGATCTTCAAATCCGAAAAGTTTTCACCCCCCGCTACTGTATATACTGTATATATTTGAAAAAAACAGGAGAAATGTTTTCTCTTGAATATCTTAAAAAAAACAAAAAACATTCATCCAATTAAACTGCTGTGCGTCTTAATTTAATATTTAAACTCTGTGTATTTTGTAATAGAAGATGAAAGTGTTCTGAAACTGTACTTTGGTTAAACTTCGGGGTAACCAAAAACTACAATAATGATTTTTTTAGCTTTAAGCATGTGATCTAAGACTCATGTTTTATAGAGTATTGTCTCTAGATTATATCAGTTACACGCGTGACATTACAGCAGTGGACATTTGTTAACATGATTATGAGGGCAGAAAGGAAGCCATGTCATCCTGTGAAGCCATGTCATAATTCATCTTAGCGGTGCGAGTAACAGAAAATGTCCTATGGCAGTGAGAGCTATTTTAATACAGCTGTCATATTTGTTCATATTTAATGATGTGCTTGCTGTGCCTCCCTGTGCTTTACCTTGTTATTGAGTCTTCCGCACCTCTGTGTGTCATAGCCAACCGTTATTAGAGCGTATGACCTTAACATTATCTACTGCATAAATAGCCCACATTTGGCCTGTTCATAATGACAGGTTAATGACGAATGGGAGATATTTTAGAGAGACTGCGACACTGATTTATGGTGGTTGACTTTAAAATCAAGGCTCTGAGGGGCCACACAGGTGGACGGTCCTTAGTTGGCACCCTTACTAGACGGCCCTATAGCGTAACTCACAGCAAGACCACCCGGAGGCTTCAGAAAACACAGACAAACTGCTCAGGCTGCTTGTTTTGCAGTTGCTCGGCATTAGGGTATTTACACACGTGTGTTTGTTGTTTTTCATTCGCCGCGGCTGGATGTTTGCATGACGGTCAGGATTCAATTCCTAATTAGGTAAATTATCAGAGCGTGTTAGCGTGTTATAAATGTAAAATGCCAAGGTATCAGAAAATAAATCCTCCCTTACTCTAAACGGCACATTCCTTTGTCTGTGCTGAGTATAGAGTGTTACTGTTTGTAAGCATTCCTCCTCCAAGCGTTCTGGCAGACTGTCCAAATACAACCGCCTGCACCGGCAGACCTGCGGTCCCTCAGCCCGCGCAAGAAAGGAAGGACGAGGGATATCCATGAAGCTCTGTGAACATGCGACTTTCACACAGCTGCTGAAATATGACGTGCCCTCATATGTTGTTTATGATTCTCTATTTAAGCCCACCTTATTCACTTACCTTTCAAGAGCTCTCTCAAGTTTAGAGTGTATGTCATGCTCAGTTTAGACTTACATAATTGAGAGGAGTCAGCTCAGGGCCAGTGCTCGAAACTTATGAAACTTCATGAGAGAAGACAGAGGAACATTCCCACTGTGTTTATATCCTGTGAAGTACAGATTGTTAATCCTCGCTGTGAAGAATCTCTCTGTTAGGGCCAAATATTTTTGTATTTGTATTGTCTTACATGGACAAATGTAAAAAAGGCATTGATGTATTGCATTGTGTTCTGGATTTTGAAGAGTGACAATTAGGACTGAGATTTATCTTTAGATTAATCTCAGACAATTAGGACTTTAGATTTATCTTTTTTGAGTGACCGATCCTCACAGTTTGATTACCTTGTAATTGAATCCTTTAAAATAATGAGAAGCTTGAATGATTGTTCATAGTTCCAGTGACGGCTGGATCGTAGCCCAGACGGGCCCCTGATAGTCTTGGATTGCTCCGAACAAGCTCTTTATGGATTCTTCCCAATACTCCTGTCATTAACGGAATCTCGGCATAAGACGTTCTTTTCAAAGTGAAGGGAAAAATAGTGTTAGAGGCATGTGCAGAAGGATTCAGCAGGTCAGTCTTTGTGAAAAATAATGTCTGCCGTGTTTATCAGGCACTGGAGTTTCTCTGTGTGCTAAAAAAGACAGGCATTTATAACACAGGCATAGAGCAGAGAATGGAGTTTTTTTTGTTATTGGCCTTCATGCCATTTTATTGACAGTCAGGGACAAAAATTGACACTTGCAGTGTGTTAAAATTGGTTTTAGTAAACAAAACAAAGTGAAATGTGCTGTCAATAATGCAAAGTACAGTTTTAAATACCTAACCATTACTAACCAGGTTTAGAGTCAGTAAGTATCTTTTTACCAAGTCTGCATTATTTGATCAAAAATATGCTAAAAACAGTAATATTGTGAAATATTGTTACAATTTAAAATAACTATTTTCTATGCTAATTTCAAAATGTAATCTATTCCTGTGATCAAAGCTGAATTTTCAGCATCATTACTCCAGTCTTCAGTGTCACATGATCTTTCAGAAATCATTCTAATATGATGATTTGATGCTCAAATCTTTTATTATTATCAGTGTTGACAACAGTTGTGCTGCTTCATATTTTTGTGGAAAGTTCAAAGAACAGCATTTATTTTAAATATTTGTAACATTATAAATGCCTTTATCGTCACTTTTGATCAATTTAGCTTTACTGAATAAAAGTATGAATTTCTTTAAAAAAAAGCTTATTGATAAACTTTTGAATGGTAGTGAATAATGTAAAAGAAAAAAAATATGAAAAATATGGCTGTAAACCATCTTGCTATTGAAAGGTGTTGCAATTTTGGAACATGTAGAAATATCAGATACCATATAAATTGTCATTATCAAACTGAGGATGGTGGAGATGAGAAGGAAAGGAATCAGATAATGTCACAAGCCGGATTCAAACTCCCATCGCCTGTATTAACACTTACTGCAGGCTGTTTTTCCAACAAAGATGGTTTGTGTTGTTGATGCTGCTGCTTTTATCCCAAAATATCCAAACTGTGCCTTTTGTAGTGAAGAAGAATCCAGTCTATTCTGGGATGGCCTGTGCCTCTAGACACAAAGCAACGAGCCTACAGACAGCAGCAGACAGCACTTCCTGTTCTTCCAGGTATTAAAAAATGCCGGCAATTTTGAGATCCCAATTCTGCCATATAAGGTTCAGTAAGTAATGGAACTCAGAAATGACTTCCAAGATGCTCATAGTACAACCTTGGGATCTGTGATAATGGAAATTCCCTTTGGAAACTGAGCAGAATACTTTTATCCGTGTTCTGTCCCAAGCATGATGTGCAATACTCTGCTCTGTGTCAGCTGACATATCTTAAATGCTGCATCTTTATATGGAGCTTCGGTTCCGATAAGATTTATCTTACTTTATAATACTCCGGGTGGCAATAACAAATCACTTTGTAACTGTGTCAGCACTGAAAGGCGGTTACTTGTGCCATGCTAAGATAACCATTTGTTTTTGTGGCTGCTGTCTCTGCTCTTCTTGTTGACTTGTTGTCAACCAGTAATGATTATGAAAGTGTTGTTGGGGGTAGAACGATAGGTGCACTTACAGAGAACCGAAATGAACAAAGGAATGGCTGGAAACCCCTAGATACTCCTCATTTAATATAATAATGTGCATCGTGGTGGAACGTCTGAGCAGCACCATTTCTCCTGCTGTGGAAATGTAATTAAGAGGCCAGACTCCGCTGCCATGGCTTCTCACACATTCACAGCTCTATTTCATGCTCAGGTAGTCAAAAGCCTTTGTTTTCTGATGGTTAGAGCCAGTTGGGTAATGAACACATCGCATCATTTCCACTCTTGAGGTGTTGTTTATGTTTATGTCATAGTAATTATCCAGAGGACACAATAAATTAAATGAAGTACACAAGTTTGTTGTAACTTCCTTGCTCAGAGGGTAGTTTGACTTTGGTAATGTATGCATTGTTGCATGTTACAATGGCTTGGTGCGGCACTGTGAGTACACTTGGAATGCCTACATGGATATATTATGAAATATGGCATGAAAGTCCTTTAGTTATGTGTGCCACTCAGCACAATGTCAGAGGGTCCTTTTGCTCACTGCTTCCTGCTGTGCTTTAAAGGGCTTGAGAGGAGCACTCTATAGGGATTCTCATTTGTCAATTTACTCTCATTTTTGTTGTCCGTCGAGGCGTAGAGTGGAGTGAAATCACAGGGAGCTCATGATTTGAGTGTCTTTACTCTCTAAGGACATTAAAGTTGAAGAGTTTTATGAACAGTCACATCCTGAGAACATTCTGCTAAAGCCCATATTTAGGCACAAGAATAAAACCACAAAACCGTGTAAAAAGAATTTATTACACTACAAAAATCCTATTATTAATCCTACTTCAGTGAAGTGATGTGAAGAAGTGACGTGACGTGAAGGCCAAGTATGGTAACCCATACTCGGAATTTGGCCTCTGCATTTAACCCATCCGAGTGCACACAGTAGTGAACAGTGAGCACACACACTGCAAGCCGTGGACACACACATACCCGGAGCAGTGGGCAGCCATTCGCTGCGGCCCAGGGAGTGATTGGAGGTTAGGTGCCATGCTCAGGGTGCGTATTAACGGTGGAAGAGAGTGCTGTTCATTCACTCCAACTCATTTTCCTGCCAGTATTGAGAATCAAACCCGCTACCTTCGGGTTACAAGTCTGTACAACTGCCCTACAACACTGCTGTTTTCTTGTAGTAAAAAGAGTTATCCCTAAAACGATTCAAATTTACTCCATATTTCCACAGAGCAAAATTGCATAAGAATTGTATTGTGAATATGTGTATCTGATTTTTTTTACACAGTAAACGTTATTTTTATGCTAATTTTCGCACAGCCATTTTACAGTGTATAATGTAATGTTTACTTTATGGATGGTAAGTTAAAGAAGATATATTTTATACTTTTGGAGCATTTTATTTTTTCCTTGAAGTCAACTTACCAATCATGTTAGTTAAGGTGTCAATCAAAACAGAGGTCATGTACAGTACATAAAGGAATCTGTTTTGTGGAAGAGATACTCGGAATTTGTGCTCTGCATTTCACCCCTCCAAGTGCACACACACAGCAGTGAGTATTGAACACACACACCGTGACACACACCCAGTGGGCAGCCATTTTTGCTGTGGTGCCTGGTGAGTGATTAGGGGTTAGGTGCACCTACTTTGTGGGTATTGGGGGTGGAAGAGAGTGCTGTTCATTCACTCCCCCACCTACATTTCCTGCCAGTACTGAGACTCGAACCTGTGACCTTCTATTCTATTCTATTATATTATATCCATTTTTATGCAAATGTGAGCAGTTATTTGTTCTCATGGTTGTGAAGTCAAGACCTATACTGTAGTATGAACTAAGATAAAGTAATTTTAATGTGTGTCTACGTAGTGCGTTGAACTCTGATTTCTAAAGAGCAGAGAAAATTCTGTTGTCTGTGGTACAGTATGTCCACTTGGAATAATGCAGTCATAGTGTTTAGTAATGAACATACAGTAGCATGTGTGTGTTGATGTGGTATCTGCAGCTATCTTAGTCCCTTATCCGTGTAGCGCGAGAGAACTGTGTGTCTTCCAGTTGCTGCGCTGTGCTACTCTCTGACAGGCTTGTCAGGCTATGGACACCAGCAGCTCTAATGGTGACGGGGGAATTCTCTGCTCCCCTGGAACCTCACAGAAACCTGCCTTAATTGGACCCTAGGCAAGAGTAGCCAGATCTGCCCTGATTTAAATGGACTGAATCCAGCACCACTGCCGCAGTCTGCGGAGCTTGTAACCAAGGCAACATTATGATAAAAGTTAGTGATGAGCTCTCACATACAGAGACTCGACTCTGACCATGATAGTAGCGAGTTCTCCTTTAGCTGCGGGGCATTTCTGAAGTTCACCTGGGCTCGTGGACGATTAGTCAGACTATCGAGAGCATCTCACAATCATCTCACAAAGCATCTCGCGTGTGTCACCACGTCTGCTATGGATGGATGCCAGAGAAGAGCCTGTAATGAGTCAACCTCTTTCCACATTTTCTTTTACCTCTAATAAAGAAAAAAAGCATCTGATCCCTGCCAAGAGGCATGCCTGTCTCTATTTGTTCTGGAAGCGCTCACGCTCAGATGAAATATGCATACATTTCTCAAGTGCTGTTTTGTTTAAGCTCTGAAAGGGACAAGCTTTGGTCGAGGAGGCCTTGTGTGTTCCTTGCTGCATCCGCCTCAATGTGCCTGTGTCCTTACTTGGAGGACAACATGAGCACAGGAAGTGAGAAAATATCACTTTCTTAGAAATACGGGGGCAGTTCTGAAATGCTTCACAGGCAAGTTAAATCTGGTTGACAGAGGAAGATATATTTGCAGCACCTCTGTGAATGGATCTGGCAGCAAACTATTAACACCCTGCAAGCCTATCGCAGTCCTCAGAACAGTGATGGGGTCAATCTGAAAATTAAGCTTTCTGCAGGCCCTTCAAGATGCGTTTTGCACATGAAAAGGTGTGACTGACCCATTGGTGGTGTGAAAGATCATGACCATGAACAAACAGCAATTAATTGTGGCCCCGTTTCAATCTTTGAGACATTCTTTTGTAGCCATTCACAGCATGTAATGTGAAAAAAACTTTAGGCCGTCATATCATTTTGATGGTGGTTTACAAGCTTTTACCTTGTTATTCGATAAAAGTGCCATAAAATTAAGTGTGTAGCATTCTGTTCTTTGCTAGTATTGAATTACATATTTATGCATTTATATTTTCAGTAAGGCACAAAAGGGAACAACAAACAAATGCAGTCAAGTGGAAATGATTAGGCCAGCTAAAAGCTGTTGAGTAATAAGTGTAGCAGTGCATGTCTTGCACTGTGAGTGTTATGGTCTGTGCATTTAAAGTTGTGGAAATTGATGTACACTTGCCTGAAAAAAAAAATAAGGTGATACATGTTTATTGGAGTTGAACAAGGAGGCGTACAATGCCTGGAGACAGCATTTCCATTTATCTGAGTGGCAGTTGGTCAAATAGTTGGTATGATCTCATCTAAACGGTCAATGGCTATGTTTACATGCATCAATTTTCGTCAATCCGAATGAATTGAATCAGATTGCAAATCTGTTTACATGTACTCTAAACATTGTAATGTGATTCAAATATCCGTTTATATGTGTTTTATATACATTCCGATTAAAATTTTTGTGCAAATTTGGGCTCTGCGTGTGTGATGTCATATCAATCACACTTGCGGTAACCCGGGTTGCGTCAACAGACAATGATCATGTATTGACGATAGCCAGAGATATTGTCAAAAGCATCAAATCTTGGCAATATTAAGAGGATTTGGTATTTCCAATTAATGTAGGCCTGTTACATTCTTCTAGTCTATTATTATAACTATTAGGTTCGGCTTCTTTTATTATTAAAGTAATATTATACGTGCTGTGAGGATAATAAAAGATTAGACTATTAGCTATCTTTAAAAATGTTTTACACATTTTTTAGGTCTTTTATACAATGAATTATGGGCCTATAATTAAAAGTAAGAGTGTATAATATTCCTAACACTGCAGTCATCAATGAAAATTAAGCGCAGCTTTACTTGAAGCACCGACTTAAAAAACACAAAATACTATTATTCTGATTTGTTTCACTAGCCTATATGTACGGCCACAATAGACATAATGGAATAAATTAAGACAGTTATATACCGTTATCAGCATATTATGTTGAAATTCGTCTCTGAGAGAGTATGCTCTGTTAATGCAGCGTCAGACAGCTCCGTCACTTTTTACTTTCAATTTCTGTAGTGAATACTGACCGAGGTTGAGACTTTTTCACTGGCATAACTCTTGCGCAAAGTTTGCATGTTGCTTCTTGTGTGATATCCATTGGCTCCCCTTCTTGTTTTAAAACGGAAAGATTTCCAATATTATGACAAAGGGATACAGCTACGCCTTTACAACTAAAGACATCTTTACAACTAAAGACGTGAACGTAAACTTGCGCACTGCGTAATGCGTGTCAACATTGCATGTGCCCCAGAGACTTCTGAGTATGATTGAGAAAGTAGTCGGATTCAAGAGTTTACATGGTAATTTTTTGCTGTTGGATCGGATTAGAAAAGGAATAAACCACCCCTTCCAATCCGATCGAAATTTCATTGGGATCGAGCTCAGTCGGATCGATTAAGGTGTTTACATGAACGTTTTTCAATCCGATTGAGCCGTCAATCCGATTACAAATGGATTATTTGGGTGCATGTAAACGTAGCCACTGTCATGCGACTAATCACTCTGGAGCCACGGGCAGATTATGTCATGATAACATTGAGGGGCTGATGGTGTCAGAAAAAAAAACGAAACTGTCCTAAAAGTCCTAAACTGTGATGGCAAAAGCAGTATTTTATTAAATAATATAAGTCTATTTCACACATTTAACAGCCCTCCAAAAAGTATTGGGCACTGATAAAATATCTACATTAATATAATTAAATATATATAATTTGTATGTTGCTCGCAATATTTTTTCATCAGAATAACTGTATGGCATAATTTCAATGGCAGTTAATGAGATATACTTTTTTTGCTGTCAGGTGCTGTAGTTACTAAGGGGGCTTTTACACTGCGCTCGTTTGCTGTGGTCCAAGCCCAGGCGCAATTGTTCCCGGTGCCCCCCACAGTGTTGTTCTGGTTTCACACTAAACTTGATTCTATCGTTCCCTGGTGTGTTTGCATTCATCTTACATCATCACAAACATGCACGGCGCATAATAGAAAATAGAATGCTGGTCAATAAATTGTTTTTTTTTTTTTGGTGCTATTATTTGCAGCAGAGTAAACGACACTTGGGTTTACTGTATGTGCGTCGCACGTAGACTGCTTTTATTTTCATCAATATTCAGGTTTTTTGTTGTTGTTGTTGTACTCCCCACTCTAATTTTGTTTTGGTTAGGCGTGTTGCCTACCAGACTAGACTTGCACAACCATTAAAGGATAAGTTTGCTGTTGGTATAATGTCAGTAGTATATGTAAATGAACAAGGTGTGCTCTTTCTCCATGTTATCTGCACCCAAATCTACCCATTTATTTGTTGCCACTGACAAATAAATGTCAACCAGTTGATGTAAAATTGCGTGCAGACTTGTGATGGCTCCAGGGCTTTTGGTTGACTTTTGCATTTTTTTGTATTACTGCCCAAGGACAGTAAGATCAACAGAAGGGTGATGCCAAAATCATAAGTTAATTATGAGTGTTGAGGTTCATTTCTACTGTATAGACAGCCAAGTTTTATTAAAAGCCCATCTTGCCAAGGGTGAATTACCCCTTTAAGCTGGTACTTCAAGCTTGAATTGCTCCTATGGTAGGAAAATCCATTATTGCAGAAATTACGTACAGGTCAGGGCGCATGATTCATTTTGTTTTTTTATCAGATCATTTTTAAAATAATTAATCACTCTAAATTAGCATGTTTATTTGACAGTTAAATTATTATGCAATGGCTTGGCCTGCAGAGAAATGTTTCGTATTTGAAAGGACTGATTGTTTTTTTTTTTTTATTATGTTTTTTTTTTAGTTGAGGTGCAAAGAGATGTGTCCGCTCTGATTAATCACAAGCTGTTTGAGGCGATCTGACAGGACTGACCTTTCAGCATACTACACTGATATTTTGCGCCGCAGGGAGTTAGTTTGCTTGGGGGGGTTGAGGTGAGAGATGGGGGGGGGGATGTTGAAGCAAGAAAACGTAGCTGCTGTCAAGACTGATGTGGTCCTTGTGTGACAGCCGAAATGGGAGAGGAGTGGGCAGTCTAGGCATCCATCCCGCATTGTGCATGCCTAAGTACCTATGATTAACTGAGAACACCTGTGAGAACTGGCCCAGTGCAGCACACACACAATCAAGAGTACACAGACATCATCCGAGCATGTCACTACTACACACACTGCTCTTTCTCTAGGAACATTATCATTTACCATTACCATTACAGCTTAGTAAACAATACAACCTGCTACCTCAGTGAAACAGATATATTAGACATGCTAGATCATTTTAAAAACAAACAAACAAACAGCAATACATTACCATTTGGTTTAATTTATTTTTTAAAGAAATGTATACTTTTATACTTTTATTTTATTCTTTTGAACTTTCTATTTATCAAAGAATCCTGGGGAAAAAAAGTATAATTTCCACAAAAATATTACGCATCTGTTTTCAATATTAAGCAACTGTTTTCAACATTGATAATAATAAGAAATGTCTCTTGAGCAGCATATAAGCAGTGTCGGGGGTAGTTACGTAATCAGATTACTTTTTTCAAGTAACTAGTAAAGTAACACATTACTTTTAACAAAATATTGAAGTTTCTTTTTCAAATAAGTAACGCAAGTTACTTTGTTTTCACATTTATTGACTGACAGCTCTCCTTTCCTCGTGTTGAGAGAAATAGGGAGTAAGTTCCGAGGCATTGTGTGCGCTGTGTCAACATGATGGTTATTGTAGTTTGTGAACATGCATTTACTCATCTCACTTGCACAAAACATTCAGTATTCATCAAAATGAATAAAAACAGTGTAATGCAATCTCAGAATTTTACGCAAACTTGCAAGAATTAAATGTATTAAATTACACAAATATACTTTACGTATGTAATCTCACTTTATTAACCAATGTCTTTGCCGCTGACCTTCAATGATCCACTTTAACCATACTAGGTTTGTTTGAGCTGCGCCCTCTACTGTACAGGCATAAAAATGCTTTTCCTTCAGCCTGAGGCTTATTCATTTCACTTTTGGTGTGAAAAGGCCTTAACATTTGCCAAAAAATATAACTTTTTTTGTTGTTATTAAAAAAACAAACAAGCAAGCCCAGCCCAGGTGAGAAAAAGTAATGCAAAAGTAACTAACGCAATTAGTTACTTTTTTAGGGAGTAACGCAATATTGTAACGCATTACTTTTAAAAGTAAACACTGCATATCAAGGGTCACGTGGCACTGAAGACTGGAGTACTGATGCTGAAAATTCAGCTTTGATCACAGGAATAAATTACATTTTCAAATATTTTAAAATTGAAATTGTAAAAATATTCTACAATATTACTGTTTTACTGTATTTTTGGTCAAATAAATGCAGCCTTGGTAATGTAAAAAATATCCCATTTTTCTTAAGTAATAGAAAATTTCAAAGAAATCTAGTCACCTTAATAAAAATGTAAGAATCATGACAGACAGTAATGATAAAGCAGTGCCAGCTTTTGAATAAGAAAGTATTTAAAAGGCAAAGAGCAAAAGATTAGCAGGGTTAGTACAGATATACACAGCACATTCACACGTATTCTTTGCCCAGACTGAGCTGCTCTCTGTCGTAGCAGTGTTATCTAACTGTGCGCCAGATCTCCACAGGTGATCCTCTGTAGATCTCAGGTCCTGCGCATGGTGCCGCTGAGTGTGGAGGTGGCATTGGCACCATCGCTCTGCCACACACCCATAATTAGCCTTGCAAACCACATGACCAAACTTGACCACCCATACTATTTTGTGTGGGTTTTGTTGGATGCACTGACTAGGGGAAAAAACAAGTTTTTGTTACACCATTTTACAGGAAGTTCCTAATTGGCTGCAGGAATCATAGTGCCAGCATTGCATATTGTCTGCCACAGTGTAGTCTTACAGCGGACAACAGACAGTCTATCAGAATTCAAGCTTACAGTGTGATGAGTGGCGAGCCGCATCACTTTAAATGTATGTTGGTTTTGTACAGTCATAAATTTGCATAAGCTTTAGAGGAAGCTTGCAGGATTTTGTGTATTATGAACTGTTTTACAGAAACCAATTGTACTAGATGAATTTTAATCTGCTCTGTGTGAGTTTATCAGTCTACCTCAAAGGTTTTACACACCAGAAGATTCCTGCAGCTAAAATGCAAATCAAAACTCTTGCATGGCTCAAAACACAAGAATATGTTAATGGTAATCCTTGAGCACCTCTTGTAGGGTGTTGCAGGCTTGCTTTGTGATGGCTATAATAAGTTTTAACATGGAGAGGTGGCTTTTTTTTGCTTGCATGAGTGGCTTTAGTCCCGCATATATACACGGGGTAGTCCATCAAGTGGGGCTTGACAATCAACAGTGACGCGCTCTTGGAGTCCTGTCAATAGAGTAATCAGAAAAATAAAGCCTGGGGAAGCCCTGTCCATTTGAATGCACAACAGTGTCTGTCTTTGGTTTGAGCTGCAGGACATGACACCCATGTGTCTTGGCCTCTGTCATAAGAAAGAATGTGACAAAACACAGACCACTGAACACGCCACAGAGTTAGAGCTAATGCTTTACTTCATCTGTGCCTAAAGGGAGAAATCCAATCATAATCTTGCCCGTTGCTGTCAAAGAAAGAATGACAAACAATATTATCAATTAGCAGCAGGGCGAATTCAGTTTGTAAAATGTAATCAATGTCAATTAGGATTTATGTTGCCCAGTGTAATGTGTAGCGGTAATATTGCTTAGATTAATAGTTTTATCTATCTATCTATCTATCCATTTTTTGTTTTGTTTGTTTATATATTTATTTTTAATTCATTTTACCTTTTTTAAATTGTTATTATGACTGCAAGATAAAAGGTGCACTCAGTCTTTTTTATTCGCAATGAGCAATGTTATGCAATGAGAACCGTTCGGCCCAACGATGGAAAAGCTGCTATGGTTAACATTTTATTGGAAGCATCAAAGTAAAAGACATTGATGTGTCTGTGCTGACAAGCTCAGCATGAACATGGATTCCGTCTACTCTGCCTTTTAAGTCTTTACCTCATCAGCATTCTGACAGAATAAATAATATCAGCATTTTCCGGTTAGTATTACTCTGTGTTTTTTGGGACAGCCTAAAGTGTCCCTTTTAACATCATGACAAATTATGTAATGATGTTCTAATGGACTGTATCGCCTCCCCCAGTCCACAACCGACAAGTTCTGTGCCACCATCAGTGTTGCTGAACACACACACTTGCGCACATGCTGACAGCATCTTCCAGTCATGACACATTCGTGCCCGGCATGAAACTATGTAATTTGACAGACTAGGCCATAAAAGTAAAAGTAAAAGAAAAGCAAAAGCTTTGTCCAGTTTTCATAGGGATGTATCACAGTCGGATTTTCACCTGCATACAGATTCCATATTTTCATATTAGCACATCATATTGCTGCTTTGGTGCAATGAACTAATAAACTGAGATAAAATGGCTGGGCAAAGAGACATAGCACATCTATGATGTACTGGAGACTGTTTGAACACAAATATTTGATAAAGGCCATAAGTTATTTATTAATCTTGTTTCATGGCTCCATGGAGCCTACATCATTCCGAGGCTCATTAAAGCAGAGCTGTGCTGCTCTAGCTTGACGGCAGAGGCAGCAGATAGTCCACCCACAGAACCAAACCTGAGACTTTTGTGAAGTTTACATGCCTTGTGATAAAGCAGTTGTGCCTTTCTATTTGTTTCATTTAGATACATAACTATAAGAAAAGATGAGGGAGTACTCAATCACAGGGTATCACATTTTATTTATTTACAACTATTTTTATTTAATTAAATTTTACTTTACTTAGTTACACTTTATTTCAATAGTACATTTTAGACATTCTACTTAGTATGAGTTACTTTGCAACTACATGTCAACTATGTAGCATGTCTGCTTAATACCTGCTAATACTTTATTGTGATGCTCCCTCAACAGTGAAATGTGATTTTCAAACTCATGCTGATGTAAACAAAACAATCTTTCTCATGCTCACTGACATGACACATCCAAAGCGTGCGCACAAAGACATTATCTTTTACATCTTAAAGATTTATTTTCAAATAAAATTTTACTGATAATTTACTCACCCTCATGTCATCCAAGATGTTCATGTCTTTCTTTCTTCAGTCAAAAAGAAATTAAGGTTTTTGATGAAAACATTCCAGGATTATTCTCCTTATAGTGGACTTCAATGGCCTCCAAATGGTTAAAGGTCAAAATTACAGTTTCAGTGCAGCTTCAAAGGGCTTTAAACGATACCAGACGAGAAAGAAGGGTCTTATCTAGCGAAACGATCGGCCATTTTCGAAAAAAATACAACTGTATATGCTTTATAAACACAAATGCACATGCTTCCGCTTCCATGCTTCCGCTTTCCATATTCTTCAAAAAGCTCATGCTGTATGTCCTACGCCTTCCCTGTTTAACTTACGGAACGAACGCGCCAGTTCCGTTTTTTTCCGTAAGTAAAATAGGGAAGGCGTTGGACATACAGCGTAAGCTTTTTGAAGAATACGGAAAGCGGAAGCATGTGCAAGGCGATCATTTGTGTTTATAAAGCATATACAGTTGTATTTTTTTCGAAAATGACCGATCGTTTCGCTAGATAAGACCCTTCTTCCTCGTATGGTACCATTTAAAGCCCTTTGAAGCTGCATTTAAACTGTAATTTTTACCTTCAACCTTTTGTCATGACATAAAAAGTTTAAAATAAATTAAAAAGACAAAGAAAATATAAAAATAAATAAAATAAAAATAACTTTTTTTAGAATCACAGTGTACAACATATGCATCAAACGTGGATGCAGATAATACATTTCTAAGAATAATTTAATAGATTTTTAGTAGATTTTTCCTTTGCTTTGTCTTATTTGTCACTGACCCATTTTTATTATATAGAAAAGGGAGCATTTCAGGTAACTGCTGTGAGTGATCTGCGAGGTGCGATTCAATTAGAAAGATCAAATTTAGAGGTAGGATGATTTCTACCACAGTGTTTTAGACAATCACTATTTACCTACTATAATAAGGCAACTTGATTATAAAAAATACATATATATATTTTATTTCGGAGGCTGCATTCAAAATCCACTCCACTTACAAATGTGAGGGGGCACATACCCTCTCAGTTTGAACAATCATGGCGCTTCTGCCCAAGTAGGGTGCCTTTTTTATCAGCTCGGTTTGAAACTCAACCCTCTGCGAGCACCAGTCTCCCTCAGCAGTCTCCAGAGCCTGAAAGGGTAGCACGCAGGGTGATGATGCCTTTATTTGAAAGCCCACGCCGGTTCCTCTCTCCCCTCGTCCTCTGGTGTGGCTTACAGCTGGGATTGACCGCATAAAGCCATTCATCCCGACAGGCATAAAAGGATGAGATGTTGTCTGGGACATCAAGGCAGAGCATAGAAAGTGTCAGCTGTGTAGCACAGCTGCTCTTAGACGCTCAGGAGGAAGAAATTCAGTGTTTTACCTCCTTTAGCTCCTTATTTTCTTCCATAAGCAAGTGTGCATGTGTTTTTATGTGTGTGTGCTCCTTGTGGAGTGAGGGGATTTGTTGGCTTAACTAGATCTAGGTCTAGGAGATGTATCATTGCTAAGTCAGATGTTGGGACAGCACATTAAGGAAAGCAAATCATCGCAAATTACACTCTTACAGCTTTAAAGCAAAGGGGAAATGAAGGAGAAAGTTTTGGCAGACACCATAGCCTGAGTTTTATTATCTGCACGAGTACAGCTGGACACCATTTTGAAAAGTATGGAGGAGTGTTGATGTGACAGCACCTGCCAAACGTCTCTCCTGTGCAATCAACATATGTGTGCATCCACTGGAAGAGAAACCCCAAGCCACGCTTTGTGATTAATACAGTCTGAGCCACCGGAAACCGTTATCCTCTTGTCCCTTGAGGTAAAAAAAAAAAGAAGTTCTGCAGCGGTGAGAAATGCAGGAGTGAGACTGCATCGCATTGACACAGACTTTGAGGATCTGTCAGGGTGCTAAAATATTCAGGGGAGTTTTCGAACAGCTTAAAAGATACGTGGGTGTTTTAATGGACTGTGGAAACGGAATTTCTCATTCAAGCAGATGCACAGTCACGTATCTCCATGGCAATCAGGAGTGTGCTAATTGCGTGTCTATGTGATTCCCATCCACTGTGCTAGTGCTAGTGAGAGAACTTACTGCACAAACGTAGACTTAGACCAATCAGTTTCAGAGCTGAGGATGAGCTCTTATTGACCGAGTGCCTGTTTAAATATTTATTTACTAAGTAAAATTGTGACCAAGTTGAAGAAGCTGTTGTAGCACTTGGTTTTTAAAGATTAAATGCATGTTTTATTTACATGAGCTTTAAGATTTAGCAAAGCACATGAAAGCTAATAGAGCCAGAACTTCGATGGGGTTTAGAAAAATATATACTGTATATTTATGCCGTCTTCAAATGCACCTGAGAAACTCGTATTTTCCATATTACGTCATGTCAGGGATTCAAATGGGAAACAAAACATGCAAGAAGACTGGACAAAACAAAAGAATTGTGATCTATAAACACAAATAATTACAAACCGAGAAAGTTGAGTGATTATCCTGTTGTCTATTAGCGGTTCCTTACATCACATCTTTAAAATGTGAAATACAGCATATACAAGTACAATAACTTACAAAATAATTAATTGTAATGCACTACAGACTTTTTGCTCACTGATCTCTAGATTATATGATGCCATCTATATTATAGATCAGTGTTTCCGCCATGTTTCAGATCAACACAACCTTTCCAATATTCCAACTCGACAACTTGTGTATCATCTAGAATTGTGAGTTTCCGCTTGTAAATACTACTTCGCTTAGTCATTTGTGTGCTTGTAACTCATAGATATGATATTACAGACTCCAAATGTGACAACAGTTAATGCTTTTAGCGTTCTGGATGCTGTTTTTCTCTTAAATGTTGCTTGAAAGCATCAGCTGAATTAAGGTTACTAGAGTACATGGGCTCTTATATTTGTGACTGATATATCTGCACCTGCTTCTGTTTTTCTATCATTTGTAGTGTCATACTGTATTATGTAAACTGGCATAGTGTTGCTTCTGAAATGCTTGAATTAATGTTGCACAATAATTAGGCTGTCCTTTCCATCGCTGAACCATTTGTAATTATGTTACATAAGTTGCTAATTTCCACACACAAATCAGGCAAGCAACATATCGAAATATTGTTTATCGTCAACAGATGTGGGACAAAAAATAGATAACGCTTTCATCTCTCACAGACTATCTACACCACTGTTATGCCTGTCCCACTTTTAAAAGACTGTTAAAGTGCACAAGCTAGAATATGACAAATCTGGCTAAATTTCAATCTGCTGCACAAAAATGGATCCCACTCTCTCTTTCTGAGGGGTTACATTTATAGTCACAAAAGTTGGTTGCTTTGCAGGTTTGAAGTACTATAAAATGTTCAAAGGAAAACATTGTGAGCAGCCATCACTTGCAACCATAAGCATGATTCTTTTTGGTTTTTTACCCTTCGACCAATTCATCAACACTGAATTTCATTGCTAATCTTTGAAGCTTTGAAGTTATCAGACTACTTTTTACAAATACATTTTAACATTTGAATTAGTCAGCAAGGATTTCTCATGCAAATCACTGTATAATGAGATTTATATCGAAAAATAGCCAGTCTATGTGCCATTAATATGGTTTATTTAATATCACATAGATTATTTATCAAACAATGGGATAGTTCATTTTTGAAGAATTTTCTGGCCACCCTTTTCCATACATTGATATTTGAAATGACTATGACTGATAAGCTTAAAATGACCAAAAAGCTCCATATGGTTTGAAAAAAATAAATCCATACGATTTGTGTGTTCCAAGTCTTAGGTCTTATTATACAAACCCGATTCCCAAAAAGTTGGGACACTGTACAAATTGTGAATAAAAACAGAATGCAATGATGTGGAAGTTTCAAATTTCAATATTTTATTCAGAATACAACATAGATGACATATCAAATGTTTAAACTGAGAAAATGTATCATTTTAAGGGGAAAATAAGTTGATTTTAAATTTCATGGCATCAACACATCTCAAAAAAGTTGGGACAAGGCCATGTTTACCACTCTGTGGCATCCCCTCTTCTTTTTATAACAGTCTGCAAACATCTGGGGACTGAGGAGACAAGTTGCTCAAGTTTAGGAATAGGAATGTTGTCCCATTCTTGTCTAATACAGGCTTCTAGTTGCTCAACTGTCTTGGGTCTTTTTTGTCGCATCTTCCTCTTTATGATGCGCCAAATGTTTTCTATGGGTGAAAGATCTGGACTGCAGGCTGGCCATTTCAGTACCCGGATCCTTCTACGCAGCCATGATGTTGTAATTGATGCAGTATGTGGTCTGGCATTGTCATGTGGGAAAATGCAAGGTCTTCCCTGAAAGAGACGACGTCTGGATGGGAGCATATGTTGTTCTAGAACTTGGATATACCTTTCAGCATTGATGGTTCCTTTCCAGATGTGTAAGCTGCCCATGCCACACGCACTCATGCAACCCCATACCATCAGAGATGCAGGCTTCTGAACTGAGTGCTGATAACATCGTGGGTTGTCCTTGTCCTCTTTAGTCCGGATGACATGGCGTCCCAGTTTTCCAAAAAGAACTTCAAATTTTGATTCGTCTGACCACAGAACAGTGTTCCACTTTGCCACAGTCCATTTTAAATGAGCCTTGGCCCAGAGAAAATGCCTGCACTTCTGGATCATGTTTAGATATGGCTTCTTTTTTGACCTATAGAGTTTTAGCCGGCAACGGCGAATGGCACAGTGGATTGTGTTCACTGACAATGTTTTCTGGAAGTATTCCTGAGCCCATGTTGTGATTTCCATTACAGTAGCATTCCTGTATGTGATGCAGTGCCGTCGAAGGGCCCAAAGATCACGGGCATCCAGTATGGTTTTCCGGCCTTGACCCTTACGCACAGAGATTGTTCCAGATTCTCTGAATCTTTGGATGATATTATGCACTGTAGATGATGATAACTTCAAACTCTTTGCAATTTTTCTCTGAGAAACTCCTTTCTGATATTGCTCCACTATTTTTCGCCGCAGCATTGGGGGAATTGGTGATCCTCTGCCCATCTTGACTTCTGAGAGACACTGCCACTCTGAGAGGCTCTTTTTATACCCAATCATGTTGCCAATTGACCTAATAAGTTGCAAATTGGTCCTCCAGCTGTTCCTTATATGTACATTTAACTTTTCCAGCCTCTTATTGCTACCTGTCCCAACTTTTTTGGAATGTGTAGCTCTCATGAAATCCAAAATGAGCCAATATTTGGCATGACATTTCAAAATGTCTCACTTTCAACATTTGATATGTTATCTATATTCTATTGTGAATAAAATATAAGTTTATGAGATTTGTAAATTATTGCATTCCTTTTTTATTCACAATTTGTACAGTGTCCCAACCTTTTTGGAATCGGGTTTGTAGATAGATACGAGATAAATATTTCTAGTAAATCGAGTGATCCTGTTAATTCATGGATAATTCGTTCACAAACCTCGAATTGGTTCTCAGTTAAACTCATTGAATGCAGAGGTTAACAGCTCACTGGAGGGGGAAATTATTAGATATTAATGACTTAAATTTAAGTCTATTAATCACACAACTATTGTGTAACTTTAGAGAACTTGAAAAATAACTTTTATGATACTTGTGTGCTTTTGTGTCCTTTTTGAACTTGAAAGCTACTGATCCAATGCACTGCAATTGCACAGAGAAGAGTGAACAGCACAGACTTCAGAATTTGGTGTTCCATTGAAGACAGAAAGTCATACAGGTTTGGAACATGAAGGTATATAAATGATGACAGGTTTTACATTTTTGTGTGAACTATCATTTTAAAATGTTGTGCCAAACCAAGCCACCGCTTTTTAAATAGGCCATATTATGCCTTTTACAAAGTCTTGTAAAACTGTAAATTGTTTTTGGGGTTTACTAGAACAGGTTTTTATGCTTTTTAGGGTTAGTTCACGCAAAGATTAACATTCTTTCTTTAATTCCAAACCCATAAAACCTTCATTCATCTTCAGAACACAAATTAAGAACTTTTTGATGAAATCTGAGAGCTTTCTGTCCCTCCATATAGACAGCTACACAACTGACACTTTGACACTTCAAAAAGTTCATAAAGAGATTGTAAAAATAATCCATATGAATTAAGCAGTTTAGTCCAAATTTTCTGAAGAGACATGATCGCTTTAACTCACACATCAGTTGTGGTAAACGGAAGCTCAAGCATGTTTGTGCAAGAACATTTTCAACTGAAGAACGTTGAAAATGTAAAAATGTAAATATCTCTCTGTCTTTGTTGTCTTTTTGAACAGCAGTGACAGATGAACAGTGTGAAGGACATTAGACAGGCGCTCAGGGTGCACAAGATTATAGGCCTGTTATGGGAAATTACAGCGTTGGCGATATCAGACGATATTGTTTACACTGTATGGATATAATTTGTTGATTTAATTATTAATTCAAGCAAGCTGCAGGGCCTGCATAAAAATAACCAAAGAACATGTTGAATATTGCCAGAGGGGATGAAGTGCCAATAATGCTCCACTTGTTTAATGCAACGTACGGCATAAAACACACTGCACTTATACAGAGCATTGTTTGGAATAATGTGTGTGTAATGGATACTGTAATGGAGTAACAGAAGATAGACACACATTAAAGACAAGAGCATTGTAATATCTCTTAAAGGTGTTTTAAGGTGTTTTTTTTTCTTGGTCTAGACTCTTAATCTAATATAAGGCAGCATTGGTTTGTGGGAAGGGAAGCTGCTGAACACTGATGCATCGTCCCCGAGGCAGACAAGTGTTTCTGTAGAGACAACCAAAGAGGAAACAAATTTGATTATTTTTCTCTGTGCTCCCTCCCTCTCTGTTTCTCCTCCTTTTATCTTTTCTTCTCTTGTATGAAAGGAGGGTCATTTCATCCGTGTTCCTTTCCCTGCTGCAAAAGGATTACTGAATCTGAGGCAGTGTTTAAAAGTACAGATAAGTCTGGTCGAGTAAACTATCTCCTCATCCTATGATAAACTGGATAGATTCCAGTATGGATTCTGTAGGGATTGTGAGTATAATTTATAAATCACTTGTGGTACGACAGTACTCAAATATTCCAACTGAGGGCTTCTGGGAGAGAGAACCTAACACTGTGATTGATTGGGACACTGTTTGGAGAAATTGTTTTGCTACCTCAAAAAACCCAGCTCACCAAATTATCATTATAAGTTAAAGGGTACATAACACACACACAGTTTCTGCCAATCTCATGTTAATCTTGAGTACCTATAGAGTAGTATAGCGTCCTTCATATCTCCGAAGAGTCTTTAGTTTTATCATATTTATAAAAGATACATACGCTGTACCGAGTCTTTCCGAAAACAACCGAGTGCCTGGAGGCGTGCCATGGGCAAAGCCAAAGAGTGACGAGCATGCGCAGGTTTTGTGTAGCGAAGCTATCAATGGTCAGCTAAACAAAATTTTTAAACACACAATACACCATCGCATTATCCCTGGATAACTTTTGAATCACTATAATGAATATAGCGTATAGTGAATGATGAATAATTAATTTATGAATTCACTACGTTCGTGTTGTTTACATTATATGCACTTAGGCGCCTATTGCAACAAAACAGACATTTGATGCAGTTTTACTCACCGCCTGCCGTTCCGACTCATAACTGGGATCATTATTGCTGTGACCGCTCCATCTTTCAGTTTCAAACAATCTGTAAATCCTGCGTCGAACTGGGCCTTGTTTATGAAACCATAAGCACTGATCCTGAGGGCTCGAGCAGCCTTGGAAAAACACAAGATATTCTCCATTCATTTTAACTAATAAAAAAGTGATTGCAACTTTCAGACACGATTTTATCATTATTTTGATAGTTAATTTAAAGGGCACCTATTATGCAAAATTCACTTTTACATGGTGTTTGACCATAAATGTGTGTTGGCAGTGTGTGAGCAAAACCACCCTAGAATGAGAAAAATCCACCCAGTGGTTTTTTTACAATCTCAATAATTCATAAGCACTGTCTCAGAACGCCCTGTTCTAAGATTGCTCTCACTGTGACGTACAATTGCGCTAAGCCCCACCCACGTGGTTTGATTGACAATCTGGTTTTTGCATAGACCCCGTCCTCGGTGATCTGTCAACCATCCTCCATTGTTTCAACGTCAGCCGGTAATGTCTCCTAAGAAACATAAGTGTTCTGTTGTGGGATGTAATAATGAACATAGTAGTTTTCACTTACTTCCGACATCAGAGCCACTGAAAACGCAGTGGATGGATTTTATTTACGAAGGAAAAGCGCCACTCAAAATTCCAAAATACGTTTATGTTTGCGCAAATCATTTTTTGACTGACTGTTTTGAGAACCTGGGTCAATTCAAAGCAGGTCTTGCTTCAAAGTTAATCCTCAAGTGTGGATCGTTGCCTACTGTTCGTGATCCAACGTCACCTCCAGAAGAAGTAAGTGTATTTAATGTTTTTTGAGCAAATAGTCATTTCAGTCGATGTCAGCCAATTCAATAACAAATGCGTCTAAAGTCGTCGTAGAATGTCTGTGTATATAATTTAAACCTTGTTTGTATAGTGTGTATCCACACGTATATATATATATTTTTTAAAGATATTGTATTTAAAACTGTGTATGTTTTCTGTAAAGACAGATTCTGGTTCAAACATGTACGGCTGAATGCCATACAGCGGGTCTCTCACTCTCAGCCATTCTGCTTCTACCGACTGTTTATTGCCATAGGTATGCAAGTTACGCCCTCATCCAAAGGCAGGGCGGGGATATGCAGCTCATTTATATTTAAGGTGGTACACACCAAAACAGCTCTTTTTAAAACAGGCCCCAAAAATGACATTTTCAAATGGTTATAATAAATTAACTGTGGGGTATTTTGTGCTGAAACTTCACAAATACATTCTGGGGACACCCAAGACCAATATTACATCTTGTAAAAAGGGGCATAATAGGTGCCCTTTAAGGCGGTTTCTATGGTTATTTTAATGACAAATATCGAGAGTGCATCAATGTAATGCGTGAGCACAAATCTCTCAGCTCCACTTAATGCTGGTTCTTTGGGAAGCAAGGTTATCTTTCCCTCACAACCAAAAACACACTTCTTTGGTGGCATTGTTGATTTCGTGGTCTAAAAACAAAGTGACAAATCTTTCTCGAGCAAGTCCTGTGCAGCGCTGCCGACGACTTCCGTAAAGCCGAATGAAGCATGTTGATGGCGTGCTCTTGCTCTCTTGCTCTGGTTAATGTGTGCGCGTGCTCTTCCAGGAGAAGTGCCCGTACAAGGAATTCCGCCCTTTATTACATAATAAAGGGCCATACTCGAAAAAAACTGGAGTTTTTGAGAAATCTGAAGAGTATTTTTGGCACAGAAATACTCCGCTATACATAAACTTGTTTTTTGAAACTTAGGCCATGTTTAGCATGAGAATGTCAGGTGTGGGTGGGTGGAAGGAGCGAGGACTCAAATGCAGAGAAGGGCTTTTATTAATAAAAAATAAAACAAGACAAAACAAAACTACCCCAAGGGGGAAAAACAAGACTAGGCTTGACTTGCTTGACTTGCTTGACTTGACTGACTGACTGACTGACTGACTTCAGAACACACAAGGTAATATACAACTTTTCACGACATTCAATGACAACGAACCAGCACAGGACTGAAAACACAAGGAGAATAAATAGGAGAGCAAACAAGGCAGGGAACGAGGGAGGACAGGTGGGGCAAATCAACCAATAATCAGGTAACAAGGTGGGCGGGGTCAAGACAATAGACATGAGAGCACATGGCACAAAGAAAACATGACAAGCCATGTGCTCACACCAAACAAAACAAAACGCAAGCACATGGCCAATGAAGACAAAATCACAAGCCATGTGCTTACACAAAACGAGACACGAACACTTGACTATGAAAACTCATAAGCCACGTGTTCACACAAAACAAGACAACATGAGAGCACACAGCCCGTGAAACACAGACTGCGTGCTACACGACAAAACATGAAAGCACGCGGCAGGTGGAAACATGGACAATACAAGAGACAAAACATGAGACAAGAACGCACGGCAAGTGAAGGAACACTCGACCGTGCGCTCGCAATAAAAGACAGGACTGGGAGCGCGAGTGTCCGAATCCCGACACAAAACCGAAACCAAACTAGACACGAGTGCCGGGATCCGAACGCCACGCTCCCAACATGAAACAAGGCACGCAGACAAGAGAGCGCACGGCTCGAAAACACTCGAGACGTACGCTCACACAAAAACAGGACCAGAACGGGAGTGTCAGAGCTCTGTCACAAAACCAAGAAATAAACTAGACAGAAGTGACAGAACCCTGACAGAGAATCCATCTCTTTAACAGTGTAAATAAATCAGAAAGCATGAAATAGCATTAGACCCCCCCTTTAATCTATAAGGCATATACCACTCCCTGTTTATTATATAAAATGAAAAGAAAGTCTGACCCCTTTTGTCACCTATGCAGCACCGCAAGTCAAGGTACATATATGCATATGTTCTGGGACTGTTCTCGAATTGAGTTGTTCTGGTCCTCGGTGCAGGACTTATTGACTGATCTTCTGAGGACTCGGATCCTGTCCACTGCCTTTACTGCTGCCAAAAAGGTTATCCTGAAACTGTGGCTGGTTCCATCTACCCCAGCTATGTTTACTTGGATGTCCTATTTGCTGGACATTGCCCTTTTGGAGTGTACCACAGCCAAAGTGCATGGCACCACCAGAAGGACAATGCAATTTTGGTTTTACCTTATTGAGACTTTATGAAATCTTGAGATGTACTGGTTATCCTTCTAAATATTGCAGTTATTATTTTCACGTCCTGCGCCACGTTGTTTAAATAGCAAATGCATTTGACCAGCATTGGGCGTGCTGGTCTGAAAACGAGGTGTGTTCAGGCGCATTATTGGCACGTTACTATTTTGAGGCAACTGAAATAGACTGCGCCATTGACCAACAAAAACCTGGACTAAAGTCAATGGCGCAATATTTTTTTTGTTATTTGAAGAGCGCGTTAGTAATACGTGCCTATAGGGCGCGCAGACCATTTTCCCATCCTTAAACTAGCAAAAGTGGATTCGGACGTGCCTTAAGTGCACTTGCGCCGTGCGCTTTAGACCGTGCGCTTAGATCGTTAAAATAGGGCCCTTAGAATGTTGAATTGGGTTGAATTCAAATAGACTGTCGAATTTGCTCTTTAACAAGTTCGAACCAAAATTCTATTTTACAAATAGCTTACTGTGACATAATAACTGAACTAATCGAGCTGTTTAAACATGGAATTGACAAGAAAAATGTTAATTTAGCATGTGACTATACCCACAGTACACTTTTTTCTAAAAGGAAAGTAGTAAAATAATAGAAGCAGTAATAGATTTTTTTTAAACTAAGAACTGGATTCAAATGCTTTATATGTTTATTAAAAACGAGATTGAGTCAAAAAAGTTTTTTTGATTTTGTTAGAGAGAGATTAGACAAGTGCTTTTTAAAAGGATTGCAAGTGAACGTATATTTCAATTAGCTTATTCAGTGAAAGTGAATGCGCATTTAAGCATTTCTGGGGATTTCCTTTTTTAAATGTTAGTACTGTTGTTTTTTGGCTCACAGCATCTGCTTACAGTTTATACATCAACTGCTGTCAATCAATGTCAGTGATATGCATTTATGCAATAAAGTGATCTTGGACAGAAGACATAAAACAACAGCGCTACAGCTTGTAGTGGTAGTAGTCTGGGTGGGATGGATCTCAGATGCCTATCTAGGACTTTAATGATAAAGTGTCAGTCTGTGATTCCACTCTCTGTTCCTGTATAAATCATTTCTCTGTTGGTGTGTCACACCGCAGATGGCCTGTCCCAGTCAACGGCTGTTCCTGCTGTTACCAAGCAACCAGAAAACTATACAATGGTGTCGTTGGAGAGGTTTTTCATAAGCAATCTAATCAGTGCAATCAATGTTGGCTGTCTCTGTTATCTCTGTTCCTGATAGCCTTTTTAATTTTCCTGCACAAAAAAGGGCATCATGCACCTATTTTTTTGGTGGCACACATGCCAGTGTGTAAGGCATGAGAGAAAAAACACTTTTTATCAGCTTAGTAGTTACATAAGTGTAATACACAATAGTATAGTGATACACATTTTGTCAACATACTCAACATTTTTACAAAGTTGAGTTTTTACTGTATTTTGATCAAATTCACGAGTTCGTTTCCTCATAAAATCTTTAAGCTAATAAGGTTAAGCGTATTTGGCTTGCTGTCCGCTGTGGAGGGGCTCGAGGAAGCAGCTTCAACTCGAGCTTGGATATACCCCCCAGGGACTACTAGTGCATGGAAGAGGAGTACGATAGATGAGATGCCTAATTTATGTGGTGGAGTTGGGGAGGTGGAGGGATATCGAAACAACTGATGCCAGAGCAGGGTGAGTAGCTGCTTATATGCTCTGGATGTAATTGAAAGATTAGAGTTCCCTCCTCTTGAGATTATGTTTGAGTTTCATTAATTGAAAGATTAGATGGGTTCACTCCTCCTGAAATTACGTTGTGAACTTCACTAAATGCAGCCTTGCTGACCATAAGAGACTTTTTCAAAAAGATAAAAAAATCAATCAGCCCCAAACATTATTTGTTATCTTATAATTGTACTTGTGTGCTAAACTCCAACTGCTGTCCACTTGCAGTCTCCATGAAGTTTGAAGAGTGGAAACATTCAATAACCTTTTATTTAACGTCACCATTGTGTCTGTTTCTACTCCCGTTTGGCAGGGGTGTAATACTCCAGATTATTAAGCAAACAGCTGGCAGCAGCTGCAGTGGTTCAGCTGAAATAAACGGCATCTCAGCTCAAGGACACAGTGGAGGGGCACCACACGGGGCTTGTTTAATTGCCGCTGTACGTCCTCTGTAAACAGACGTAGGTTTAACAGAGAGGACGACCAGCACGCTAGCGAAGCCAGCGGTCGACTCAGGGGTCTGCTACAATTCCAGATGCTTCACTATTCCTGGATAGCCCAGGGCTCTCTTGCACACGTCACATGTGCGATCAGCGCTCTGACTTTCACCTTGGCCTGGTCTCTAGATCATTCTCACTGATGTGAATCCACACATGATGTATATAGGTGTAGAGCAGCATATGCCCAAAGGGAACGTCATGATAGCTTCAGCATTGCACGTAACGATTTCAATTCTCTATTGGAAAAATGAGAAATGTGAACCTTTTGTGAATAATATTCCCTGTCTCTCAGATGTATGCTGCATTCATCTGAACGCTTTACCATAAAAGATGTAAGTGTTCGTCATCTGCTCTGAGTTAAAATTTTAAGCTATAAAAATTGCAAGCTTCTTCAGAGAAACAAAAAGTGCTAATTGTCCTCCTTGTTGGGCTAAAAGCGCTTTTGTGAGCATGTTTTTGCACAAACTTTGAGTAGGCCTCATGTCATGTTATTTATTTATTTATTTTTGTAAAGACCAAAAATGTTATTGCAAGAATGCATGGGTGCTGTGGTAATTGATCTGTTTTTGTCCATATAAGAAAGTCTTTTATTTAGTTAAAGATGTTTTCAAAAGACTTTTTAAAAGACATTTTAAAATGTTCCTGTATAGTCTTTAAAAAACCTACGTGTGGAAATGCGAAACTGATGTGGCGTTAATTGGAAGAGATTTAGTTTTTACTACACAATAATCAATTTGATGCTAATAAATAAAGCAGGCTAAAATATGTACAAGTTTACAAAAATATTACAAGCACTTCAATCTTCTTGTTCTATGTATATTAATATTACATTTAAGGAATAATGCATGAATTGACCTAATGACCTCAGCGCTATTCAAGCTGTAGCACTGCAATTTAAGTTTTTGTGTCACTTTACTATGTTTGAGTGACTTTGTCTGTCAATCAAACACTGTGACCTCTATTTTCTGCACACAAATGCATCCGCGGATTCTGGTTCACTAGGGATTGATAATTTGAGTTTGTCTTTGCTCCCGGGACCATTTCACCTTATTGTTCCTGTGGATGAAAGTATTTAGCAGCATGTTGTGGAGACTAAGAGGAATGATGATGGTTTGGATGTGATCAGCAGGTTTTCTTGCAGTACAGCTGGCCTGGTGCGGTTCTCAGATCTGCTGGATCTGTTGTGGGAATTCAGCCACCTGACAGTGATAAATGCCTCGTCTCTTGCAACTGCATTCTATAAACCTTTTATTTATCCAGGTCCATGATCATTAAAAGCCACTCAGCTTGTGGAATCTGGTATTTTATCATACTCCCTGATGAAAGGACTAGACCAGGAATTAATTTCTGTACTGGTTGATACTGGTTAATGATGGCATCTGGCTTTCGGCTAATTCCACTGCTGGAGAAACAGATAGTAAAAGAGGTCAGACCTTCATCAGTATTTAATGTAAAGGATTAATGACGCTAAGTGGTGGTGAATGGAGAGCACAGGAAATGAGAATGAGATTATCTTATTTCTAAGAAGCCGCTTACACTATCACAGCCTGATACATCCCACTGAAGCAGGGAATCTTTATTGTATTTCAAGGCCAGGACTTATTCCCTCCTATCATTATTGTGTCATAGTTCATAAATAGTATGCTGAATCAGTGTTTTTAAGGCATGGGATTTGCTGTCTCCATTAAAGTCTCCCCAAAGTCCCTTTAAGGCATGTCATTTCATTCAACGGCCATCTTGCTAATGGCCAGGGTAGCATTTTTCTATGTAGGTAATCCATATAAAGATGTACAGTAAAGATGTACAGTTCCTTTCTACTCGAATAGGAGAAAGACTGAAATCTACAAAACTGTTTGTCAAGATTGTATTTCAATATAGCATGCATGAGAATGTTGGGACTTACATTCCTACATCTGCCATAATTGAGCATTACAGTTTCTCCTACCGTCTAAGAGTTACAGTGTTGTTCTTACTATGCTGTGCATTTTCATGTCCTATATTGTACAGTCATGGTCAGGATTATTGGCACCCTTGGTAAATATGATCAAAGACGGTTGTGAAAATAAATCTGCATTGTTTATCCTTTTGATATTTCATTTAAAAAGAATTGAAAACAATCTAACCTTTCATTGAAGTAAAACAATTGAAATTAGCGGGAATCACATTATGAAATAAATGCTTTTCTCCAAAACACATTGGCCAAAATTATTGGCACCCCTAGAAATTCTTATGAGTAAAGTATCTCTGAAGTGAATTCCCATTCATATTTACATTTTTGAGTACACCAGGGTGACTGTAGGAACATGAAACTGTCCAGCCAAGACTTATAAACATGAGGAAACACAAAGGCCAAATTCCCTTAATCATTCATCACAATGGGTAAAACCAAAGAATATAGTTCTGATGTTCAGCAAAAGATTGTTGAGCTTCACCAAATAAAAAGTGGCTGTAGGAAAATAGCTAAAGCATTTAGAATTCCCATTTCCACCATCAGGGCAACAATTAAGAATTTCTAATCAACAGAAAATGTTACGAATCTTCCTGGAAGAGGAAGCATGTGTATATTGTCTTAATGCATGGTAAGGAGGAGAGTTTGAGTGGCCAAAGACCCTCCAAGGATCACAGCTGGACAATTGCAGAGATCAGTTAAGTCTTGGGGTCAGAAAGCCTGAGAAAAAAAATATATATATATATATATATATATAACAGCACCTACTTCACCACATGTTGTTTGCGAGGCTTTCAAGAAAAAAGCCTCTGCTCTCATCTAAAAACAATCTCCAGCATATTCAGTTGTCAGACACGTCTGGAACTTCAAACCGGACCGGCTTCTATGGTCAGATGAAACTAAAAACCTATTTTCTTGCTGGAGGTCCTGGACATCTTGTTCAGATACATGGCATCATGGATTCTAGCAAATACCAAAAGATAAAACGTATCTAAATTTTATAATGGACCATGGTTGGATCTTATATCAGGACAATGATCCAAAACAAACACCAAAATAAACATAAAAATATGTTACTGAGCACAAAATTAAGGTTCTGCCATGGCCAACCCAGTCCCCTGAACTGAAAAGGATGCAGATTTATTTTCACAGGCTTCTTTGTTAAAATTTACCAAGGGTACCAATAATTCTGACCATGACTATAAAATATTATATATATATATAAAGTGCATGCAGAATTATTTGGCACGTTGTTTTTCTGATATACATATAAATAAAACAATGTAAGTCAAGTTATACTCCATAATTAATAAGTCTTAAGTGCTTAATCTTGACCAGACAATATTTCTGTCTGGTAAGTCTGGTACATATTAGTAAGTACTTCCTTGGATTACATCACCAGCATATTCTTTGTATTCATATACTGTAAGTCGCAGAGTTCAAAAGGTACTGCATAACAGGAAGGACCCAACGATATTGCGTCTGTCCCTGGGGTCTGGACCCTCTGACCCTACTGGAGAATGTTATTACAGACTGCCTTGATTGAATTTGCTCTCTGCTAATGAACGCACAGCAGAGGGAAGCACTGCATCTGAACTTGCATTGTGATGAGTTGGCTGACTCGGAAGAACCCGGTCACCCTTGTGTCAGTGGTGTCCATTAGTCTAGGTGGCAGGCTGTGACGGTCCTCTTGGCTTAATCAATGTGATGGCTTCATTAATCCTTTTCTCCTAAGCTTGCAACAAGCAAATAATCCAATTGTTAGCAGTGACAGTGAGTAGTGAGACTTCCAGCTTCTGTTTCTCAGAGTCATGATGCTGCCAAGTAAAGGTGAAACCAGTGCTCAGAGAAAGCCCATTTATCATGTTGAAGGGTTTCACAGAAAAAGGAATCCTCGCTTTAAGCTTTAAAATGGAAGGATATTTGAATTTATTAAAAAAGGAAGTTTATAATGTGTTTTAAACTGTACGTCAGTGATTCATAGGTTGATTTCCCATTACTGTGGCATTATGAAAACAACTTTTCTGATTATTAAGACTCAAACTTTTTGTGACTGACTGAAAATGCATTTAATTCTACTCAACAAAAATATATACCAAATATTTTATATGTTGCTAAAACATCACTTGTAAAAGCATGTGAGACAAAAAGACTGAATGTATCCAAATTAAGTCGTGTTTATTGCCACCTACTGGGGCAATGATGTAGTCTGCAGAAAAGTTCAGTGAACGAATCAGTGAATGAATCAGAATAAATCTTTTGAGTCAACTGATTCAAAAGTTTCAGTTCACTGGGAGAAATCAAAAATGAAGCAAAAATTACACGCATATACTTTTAAAAAACTCATAATCTTTTGTATATTGTTTTGACCAAAGTGTCACGCTGTTATAATATAGGCAGATATCAGAGAGAAAAAAAAAAAAAAAGAGCTGCTGCTGATAATCTGAACAGCAGTGCCAAAAACCCACATTAGCACCTAGAATGTGTAAATGAACACCTCTGTTAATTATGTCTTATTACTATTGCTTTAATTGCCAACTAAATGCCTTATTTATTCAGCGACACGATGCCAACTGCTAGAATAACAGGGATTTAGGCTTAAAGTGTGATTTCCAAACTCAATAGTTTTCCAGTGAGTCATGCATTTGCATGTTAGTGGGTTTCAATTAGGGCGGTAGCTGCAGCTTCCTCAGAAAAGAGATGCTGAAGGTTTGTTCTAACACACAGACACATTTTGCAACGCAGCCATATGGCAGATGTTCACAAGAGAGCGTGATAAAGGAGCCAGTCTGCCGTGGCTGTGTCCCACTTAGTTGGCAGGATGAGTTCTTCAAGGACAGAAAATCTCTTGCACAAACACCATTCCATCTAGCCATCAAAGTCGTGCAACTTTTCTGTGATGTTGCAGAAAGCCCAGTAAATTACTGCTATAAGCCCCATTGCTAGAGCTATCTGAAGACAATAACTGGAGACTTCGGGTGAAAAAACACTCAGATGAGCCAAGTTTTCTGTGTTGTTGCTGTGTAGAAAATGAATAAAATGAATGTAATGCACCGTTCACACTGCAGGTTACCAGGTCGCTGTATTGTTGGACGCTAGTAGGCGTTCATCCTGCTGATTCTCTAATACCCATAGCTTTGGAAAATCTCATCACATATTAGATCTGTTGATTGTAAAAAAAAAAAAAAAGGAATCTGTTCTTGCTGCTAAAGTTCACATTGTGTTTGTATATGGCAATGTATCATGTCATGAACAAGATAAACAATTATCAACCAAACTATGATTTTAAACTCACTCAGAATACAGACAATAAAATCATATTGCTGTATGTGGGAAGAGACAAATCCTATAGAAGAGTGTTATCATTCACAATAACATTTAAATAATTTGCTAAAAATGACTTTTATCACATACACACTTCATATTTTACTACATCAGAAGTTGCTTTTTCACCAATAAGCAGAAATCAACAGAATATTGATTCATATGCATGGTTTATTTTACCTCTAGTGTACAGATTTATTAAAGCCTATCAATTATAGCCTAAACTAAATAAACACCAAAGACTTTAGATATACACTTGCCCTACATTATAAAACTGGTAAAACAAAAATCTACTCTTAAATATTATAACAGAGAAATTCTCTAATAGTAATTCCAAGTTACATTAATGTTTCTCTATTAAAACAATGGCAAAAAAAGACTACATATTGCCACACAGAGGTTGCGTAAGTACAATCAACAACCACATCACAAACAATACAGTCGAGATCCATAACAGAACACAGCCAGTCCATTTGAGATCGCTGAACTTGTACAGTAGGGTTGGCCGATTATGGCCTAAAATCAAAACCTCGATTAACTGAACATTTTACCTCGATTACAATTAATGAACGATTATTTTGTTTCTGTTTTTTTTTTTTTTTTTTCCCTCATAGTTCACTGACAAGGTTTAACTGTAAATATGATTGACTATTAAAGGTGGGATATTTTTTCATATTGAAAGAGTGATCTGACATCATAGCTCACTTTCACCAGTTATTTTATCTATAATTTGTAACATTTCTTACAGATTTCTGCTCGTTGTAAATCAGATACAGATAAATTAGCACAGTACCAGTACGTAATGAGAGCGATTGCATGTGTGAATTAGTCATACCGTCTCTCTATTAATTGTGAAGCTGTGGGTTGTAAATAGTTCCTTCAAAAGTAGAAAAATACAGTGGCACGCGAAAGTTTGGGAACCCCTTGCAAAATCTGTGAAAATGTTAATAATTTTAACAAAATAAGAGAGATCATACAAAATGCATGTTATTTTTTATCTAGTACTGTCCTGAGTAAGATATTTTACATAAAAGATGTTTACATATAATCCACAAGACAAAAAAGTATCTGAATATATTAAAATAACTCTGTTCAAAAGTTTGGGAACCCTTTATTCTTAATACTGTGTGTGGTTACCTGGATGATCTATCTCTTGTTTGTTCTGAGCAGTTAAACTGAGCTCTGTTCTTCAGAAAAATCCTCCAGGTCCTGCAGGTTCTTCAGTTTTCAAGGATTTTTTGCATATTTGAACCCTTTCCAGCAGTTCCAGATTTTAAGATCCATCTTTTCACACTGAGGACAATTGATGGACTCAAACACAACTATTAAAAAAGGTTCAAACATTCACTGATGCTCCAGAAGGAAACACTGTGCATTAAGAGTCGGGAGGTGAAAACCTTTTTAATTTAAAGATCAAGGTAAATTGTACTTAATTTGTCTTCCGGGAAACATGCAAGTACCTTCTGTTGCTTCCGAAGGGAAGTACTAAATGAAAAAAAAAATATTTCAACAAAATAAGAAAAATTTGGACTTCTTCATCCTGTTCAAAAGTTTTCACCCCCCGGCTCTTAATGTACCGTGTTTACTTCTGAAGCATCAGTGAATGTTTGAACCTTTTTTAAAAGTTGTGTTTGAGTCCCTCAGTTGTCCTCAGTGTGAAAAGATGGATCTTAAAATCATTCTGTCACTGCTGGAAAGGGTTCAAATATGCAAAAAATCCTTGAAAACTGAAGAATCTGCAGGACATGGAGGATTTTTCTGAAGAACAGAGCTCAGTTTAACTGCTCAGAACAAACAAGTGACTCATGAACAACCATCACAAAACAAAAAATCAGTCATAGATCATCCAGGTAACCACACACAGTATTAAGAATCAAGGGTTCCCAAACTTTTGAATGGAGATATTTTAATTAATTCAGCTACTTCTTTGTCTTGTGGATTATATGTAAACATCTTTTATGTAAAATATTTTACTCAGGAGAGTACTAAATAAAAGATAACATGCATTTTGTATGATCTCTCTTATTTTGATACAATTATTCACATTTTCACAGATTCTGCAAGGGGTTCCCATACTTTCGCATGCCACTGTATATGCTATAATAAGTTTTGAGTTTCTAAGCTACTTTAGTGATAAATCACAGGACAACGCTGACAACTTGTTTCTGACAACCGACATGGGAAAATTATGCTGGTTAGAGGTTCTGAATTTCGGTTTCAAATACTTTTCGATTACTCTCCCAGCCCTATTGTATAGTATCGTCGGTTTTGTGCCCATCTCTGTTAACCTTTTAAGTCCCACATATGAGATTTTTATTTCTGTGCCCATGAGAGTACGGTCCCAAATTTGGGATTTAGATCGTTCAGTGACGTCACTTAACTGCCAGATTCAAACTGTGCTTTCGTGCTTTGGCTGGCGCAGAGCCAGATACGTACGCGTTCTTTTAACTACATTTTAGTCTCGTCTATTTCCGTCAACAATATTGCATGTTGATATAGTCACAGTTGTCGTTTAATGGCCTTATTATCATCTCGTCATTGTCTCATCTTAGTCAGGGGAAAAACTTTGTTGATGAACATTTTTCGTCATAGATTTCTTTAACGAAATGAACACTAGTGCAAAGTATTATGAAGCAATGTATTTATTGTAGCATCTTGTCAGTGAATAATTACAAGAATAGTGATAAAGGGGGAGAATAGTAGAAAAGGAGGAAGAATGGTGAAAAAATAAAGGAGTAGAAAGAAGAATGGGTTTCCATGACATTTTGTCTCCTCCCTTGATTTGGCTCGACTGGTGGTTGGAAAAATCTTATTTTAGCAGTAATGCATTTCCATTTACCTTTTAAGGGGATGGATAGACCGTAGAGCTGGTAAACTTGGCCAGTTCATTTCAACAGAATAGACCATTATTTATGAAGTGACTGATTATAATTTTAAGGCACTCAGACTGTAGACTGTGAGTGTGAATTACAGCGTGTCTTTCACCATGACCCTAACCGCTCCTGATAATTTACTCACCCCCATGTCATCCAAGATGTTCATGTCTTTCTTTTTTCAGTCGAAAAGAAATTAAGGTTTTTTGATGAAAACATACCAGGATTATTCTCCTTATGGTGGACTTCAATGGACTCCAGACGGTTGAAGGTCAAAATTACAGTTTCAGTGCTATAAGGAGAATAATCTTGGTATGTTTTCATCAAAAACCTCAATTTCTTTTCGACTGATGAAATAAAGACATAAACATCTTGGATGACATGGAGGTGAGTAAATTATCAGGAAAAGTTTATTTAAAAGTGGACTAATCCTTTAACCTCTGGCATGGCTTATTAACGCTCTGGAGTCTGAGGTATCGCCGGCGATACCACCTCATTTTTTTTCTTACCAGTGTGAAAGAGACTCAAAATACTCCGTCAATGTTGCACATACAATTAAGAGTTATACACCATTTTAATCTGTTGGATATATTCTTTTATTTGTGTACACTCAGAGTAAAAACAAAATGTTGTGCTTTTTGCAAAATAAAGAAAACTAACATGATGCGTGATCTGTCATCTCCCTCTGAACGAAGTCCAATCTGATAGTTCTCAGAAAATGAACTGTAACTTAGTGAATACTAATGACACAAAAATTAGACTTATGTCTAAAAAAAAGTTGAAATGTCAGGTTTTAAATCGTGTAAATCAAATTGAAAACAAATATTCTCTGTTTATGTAATCTGTATGAAAAAAGAGCCATGTCAGAAGTCCGTGATTCAGCTCATTATTCGCTAATGCGGCCACGCCCATGGAGTCAGCGCTATTCAGACGCAAATTCAGAGGCAATACATGTATACATCGTCTCAATCGTGTATTTATTGTCTTTAAAGTGTTTTGCATAGCCATAGTTAGCGATCTCTGGAAGCCTCTGTTAGTTCAGTTTGTTCCTGTATTGTCACATGGCCTGTTCTTCTTTAGGAGGCATTTGTGGACTAAATGTGCACAGAGCGCCCTCCGGCTGCAAGTATGAATTGAAAACACAGTATCCAGCGTTCATAGTAATGACAATAAATATTGAATAAATATTACTCCTCTGTATAGAAAATTGACATAAACATATGAGAATCCATCAATATTTCTCCAAATGTGCATGCTTTTAAGCTAAAAGCCTACATGAAATGCCATAGAGGTAACATAATTGTTCAGACACTTTGCATCACAGAAATACATTATATTTTAAAGTATATAATAGAATACCATTATTTTAAATTGTAATAAGTATTCACAGTATTGCTGTTTTTTCTCTATGTTTGATATACACCATGATGAGCTTAAGACATAATCACAGAGGGTTTTTTCACAGCCTACCTGACTGAAAGAGCTCATTGATATGCAGGTCATTAGAGGTCTTTTATGTGATTCTTTTGTCTTCTCAGGTGTGAATTATCCATTATTCATGATGATTCACGCCTCCAAGCATACTGTGTTTCTTTACAAAAAGTGTCTTACAAAATTTAAATCTCTCTATTGTTTTATACGAACGAGTAGGCAGGATAATTTTTACATCATTTCGAAGCAAAAACTCTAGTCTACAACCTCCAATAACCAGAAGTCTTGTGAACACATATATAATATAATTTTTTTGGCCTTATTTCAGTGACTTAAGTTTTTTGTTTTTTCAATAACCACGCATAAACGTTATTCCTTCAAAAATACAAACATGTACATACATGTTTCTCACATATTATGGTAGCCTAGTTTGTGCTGAATACAGTGAAATTACACTTTTTCCATTAACATGTTTATGAACAACTGAAAAAAGCGCATTTCAGGGCATGTCAAAACTTCTCCAGGCCCCATATCAGCCTCAAACTCCAGAGGGTTAAAGTCCATTCCATTTCCCACTTTTCCCTGGAGAGCGTAACCATCTTTGAGCAAGTTATAAAGTGGGATTTGGGACCTGGATCTGCTTGGAAGCATGACTGAGACGTGATCTCTGGTCCAGCATCTAAGAAACACTAATCAAAGTACTCCACATCCTGATTTACCACGGCCCCCCGGGCGGCCACTGTCCATCTTGGGAAATCATGTCCAATTCAAATTTTCTTCATTGTGTGCCGGTTGAATAGAAATCCTTATGTTTTTTTTTCTTTCAGTTTTTTTTTCTTTCCGTTCTTTTTTCTTTACACGTTTTCCGTTGTTTGTGAAGCTCCGACATAGGCACGGTGACTTGAAAATCCTCAGGGTTCATCATCAGCACCTGATTTCAGTCATTGTGAGGGAACACGACGTTATGATACCCACAATCCAAAGCTCTGTGATGGCTTATGGAAATGAGCACTATTCAAATTTCTCATTTGTGTATTGCATAGCAAGTGCCCATCGTTTGCCCCATTTAGATGATGACCTGCATAAAACATGAGTTGCGGAGCCCTTGTCAGTTAAACCCTAAGAAAGCTGATTGTGTCCTTGGAGGGTCTAAGCTCGGATGTTTTAAAGATTGTGTATGAATAGGGCCAGATGATCAGAAATGGTCTCGAGAACATCAGGATCCACAGGGGCCTGTGGGTGGTGTTGGTGCTGATTTGTGGTGTGCGTAGATGTTTGACGGCCGCTGGTCATGATGGACACATTGGTCATGATCTTCAGTGTAGCGGACAGTGCCAGTGGAGGTGCTGATAGGTCATGCTTGGTGACAGCAGCAGCAGCTTGTTTCGGCCTCGTCGCTGACGGTTCTTATGACATCTGACATCTCACATCTCAGACAGCAGTGGAACCAATAGTCGTGCAGCTGAAATAGACATAACCCTGTTTCTATAGCACTCACTAAATATTTCAGCAGATAAGCAGTGAGAAGAACATTTTATGCCTGCTTGGATCCTTGATATGGTTGCTATGGCTGTACAGTTTATTGATGTATTTCACATTAGTTCTCCACTGGTGATAAAACAATGGAAATGTTTTACTGTAACTCTTTTGCATGTCGACCCTTTATACACAACTGTTTAAAAGTTTGGGGTTAGTACATTTTTTTTTAAATAAATTAATACTTTAATTCAGCAAGGATGCATTAAATTGATCAAAAGACATTTATAATCAGCATTTTAAACTGATTTCTGAAGGATCATGTGACACTGAAGACTGGAGTAATGATGCTTTGCCATCACAGGAAGAAATTACATTTTAAAATATTCAAATAGAACAGTTATTTTAAATTGTAATAATATTTAACAATACAAATGTTTTTTCACAATAATACTGTTCTTTATTTTACAATTTTTTATGTATTTTTGAACAAATAAATATGGCCTTGATGTGCATTTGAATCTTCTTTCAAAAATCTAACCCACCCCAAAACTTTCAACGGTCGTGTGTAACATTGATTTCTAAATATACATGCAGATTTTTTTTTTTTAACATGTCTTGGCTTTTACCATTTCATTTCATTAGTGCCTATGGTTTGTTAAACTTCTAAGACACATCCAGACCTTTAACTAATTTTAATTTATTTTAATTTAATTTTACCCCTGTGTTTTGACCTTGAGGAAACCAAATAACTAAAATTAAAAAAAATGTTAAACTTAATTTATTTCATCTGTAAATAATAGTCCTTGCACTTTTTAATCATGCTTTAGAAGTTTAATTAAAATTCAGTCAGAAGGAAGGAACATTTTGCAATGCTTGCATTTTTTTGCAAATCCATGGTGTTGTTTGCTCCGGTTTGTTAAACTAATTTCCTCTAAGTATGGGATCAACAAAATCAATATTGGTGTTTACAATCTATGTATCTTTATGTTCCATAGAGAAATATTTCTTTGCAATTGTCTGAACACAATCCAGAAACCTCTGTGATGTATTCCCTTGACTCTTGTGCACATGGTTTGAGCATGTGAGCATGCTGGTGATTCTCTTGAACTGTGTGACTCTGGGCATGTTCCAGCCATGTGAGGACCTCAAGTGCCAGTCTGAGTGGTGTATCATCTTACAGGTAAGTCTCGCTCCATTATGCTATGAGAGATTGACTCTGATAGCTTATAATAGGATAATGTTCCTTCAAACATCATTCTGTAAAAGATTTAGGATGCTTTAAACTGTTGATATTAAATTGCATAAAATAGCATCAAACCAAATGGCCTCTGCAATCAAATGTCGCTAGAGCTTTTCTCAGAACTATCTTCACATTTCTGAACCATTATTTCAAATCAAACTAGTTTCAAGGTGATTTTTAGTGAATGTATGAAGTTCCTAGAATAACAGGTGTCCTAGAATAACAGCCATGGTTCATTACATGTTCCATTAACATGGTCCATGTTTAATTTTTTGTCTTTAATCAATTTATCCATATTTTTCATCATTTTAACATTCATGGTTTTTGTGTGTGTGTGTGTGTGTGTGTGTGTTTGTGTGTGTGTGTGAGTGTGTGTTTGCATCAGGGTATAGTTAATAAACTAATACTAAAGCAATACAAAATAAATTTTTGTCTTTTATTAAAATGATAAAAAAACATATTTTATTTCAGCTAGTTGGCAAGGCAACATTAACATAAACATCTAGTTTAACAATATGTACTAAAATAACTAAAACTGAAATAAAATAATCAAAAACTATATAGACATTTAAAAAAACATTAAAATAAAAATACACAACAAAATTATAACAAAAATATGAAGAAATTTTTTATTATATTTTATATTAATAAAAACTACAATATGAAGTGACATTTGGCCAAGTATGGTGACCCATACTCAGAATTTGTGCTCTGCATTTAACCCATCCAAGTGCACACACACAGCAGTGAACACACACCCGGAGCAGTGGGCAGCCAATGCTGCGGCGCCCGGGGAGCAGTTGGGGGTACGGTGCCTTGCTCAAGGGTCTCACCTCAGTCGTGGTATTGAGGGTGGGGAGAGCGCTGGACATTCACTCCCCTCACCAACAATCCCTGCCGGACCTGAGACTCGAACCCATGACCTTTGGGTTACAAGTCTGACTCTCTATCCATTAGGCCACGACTGCCCCCAATATGATACTTGAGTATGATACTAAAATAATGCTGGTGTGTCCAAAATAATTTTGGGGGCCACTATACATCAAAATTCATTTTTTCTGTTTGTTTCCATTAGTCTTAAAATGATTCATTACCCTTTATTTTATTTGTTTGTTTTATTATTTTTGTGTCCAATGTCTGTTTTTAGGACTGTCCCACTATGGAGTTGGCGTTTAGCCCATGTTTTGTGGCACGCACAGGTTTAGGGGTCACTGGAACCTTTGCCAGATATCAGAGACTAAAGCATTTTGCTTCTTTAGTTTTGTAATTCTCTGTAATCCTACCCACGCTCCCACCAGTGAGCTGGGTTGTGTACGTATATGGTACTGTGGGAAATTTTTATGTCCAGAAGAGCCTGATATCAGCATCAGCAGGATTTAGGAGATCGGGTCGGCTGAGGCCATAGCTGAAAATACTACACAACATGAATCATAGCTGATCTTCTCACTCTCTCCTTGTAAAAAGCTCAAATAGTGCCCAAATTTATAGAGGCACTTTTGCAGTTCTTTGCCTGTACAGAGCCCCTAAAGGGACATGGTGATGGGGAAAAACTAGATGGGAGGAAAATTTATATTGAAATATAATTGTTTTCTCCCATCTCATGTTCTGCCTCCTACAATACGTAAAATGTCGGTCCTTCTATATGATAGAAATGAATGTGGTTTTTGTCCACAGGCATTTGATGACTGCATCTTCGCCTTCTTTGCTGTGGAGATGGTCATTAAAATGATAGCCCTGGGGATATTTGGATCAAAGTGTTACCTTGGTGACACATGGAACCGCCTGGACTTCTTCATTGTCATGGCAGGGTGAGGAATCCTCTCTCTTTTCTCACTTGTCACTCATGCATTCAGCCATTATCAACATGGTAAAGCTGGTCCATAGGGAACTGCTGCTCGATTTACAGGCCGTCAGTTGGGAAATAGAATTACTGTGAGATTTCCCAGCGCTCCGATTCATTAACCATTTAAAAAACATTCCCCTTGTTGTTTAAAATGACCTTTAATTTGACACGAGTGATGAACGCATCAAGACTTCTGTTTTAAAACCACTTTTCTTTCATTATCCTCACTTAAGATTGACAGAAAGAAAGGTTATAGAGATTGACCTTTAGTGTCTGATGCTTGCAGTACATTTCCTCTGCTCTGCTTCCTCCAGGATGATGGAGTATTCACTGGATGGTCATAACGCCAGCCTGTCAGCCATCCGGACTGTGCGAGTGCTCAGGCCCCTGCGAGCCATCAACAGAGTGCCTAGTAAGTATCTTTCATGCTGGAAAATCCTGATAAAATGATGTATTTATGGTCATTGATTGGTTCAAGATGGTTTAAGATGGTATTGATTAACTAGGTTAAGTTGACTAGGTCACCTTGGATGAGCTGCTGGGGATCCATAGTGATTAGATGACATTTGGCTTAAAACATGC
>RJVU01026577.1:3898963-3982454 GCA_003731715.1 Anabarilius grahami
ATTTTTTTATTTTCAGATAAACCTTCTTATATAAGGTTACTGTAAAATTTAACTTAAAAATACCATGCCATCATTTATTTTTCTATTCCTTTTTAAATACATTTTAGGTATATTTGTTTTAAAGTTGTTCCAGATCCAGACATACTGTCTTAAAAAAATGAAAATCAATCATAAAAAAATAGGGTTCGCATTTTACAAATGGAGTAAAAAAAAATCATGAATTATAAAAAATAATATTTTAGGATTTAATATTTATTGTGTTTATATTTCATTTATTTTCTTTATATAAACTGATATAAATCAATTTTCACACAATAAATTTTAAATCCTAAAATATATATATTTTTTTTTTCAAAGCAGCACTTGTGAAATGAAAATGTTTATTGTGCATCATTTCAGATATTTGTCATTCACCTTGCGGTACAGTTATGCTTAAAGTTTGAAAATATTAGTTAATTGTGTATATTTCGAATGCATAAAATGCTGCCTATGAAACTTTATTTAGACACAAGCTGACAGTTTTATTAAAAAAACAAACAAAAAAAAAATTGTTAAAATTGACATTTCCATGAACTAATTCCACCAGAGAATGCTAGTTAGTGGACAAGTTAAACTAGTGAGAGTGTTTTAAGAGAGTTTATTTTATTTTCTAAAATTCTACAAGTGCCAATATTTGAAGAAACACCCACATAAGAAAATATTCAAGGATATTAGTGCTGTGACCAGCTGAAAACAATCCAAGTAAAAAGTATTTTTTATTCTGACATCCATTAAATCCTGAGCCCAAATGGACTCCTAAGCAATATTTTGAAATTATGTCTGGTATGGCTGTGTACAGTGTGTAAAAAGAGGCTATAATAAATTATGTAAAATTGTGTGTCTAGCAGTACAGTCCCATTTACAAAATGTAAATGTGGCTAAGTTTTGAATCAGCTGTTTTAAAGCCAACTTTGTGGATGCACTGCGGAAATCAAAAAAGAAGATTCATGTTTTTGTTTTTATGTGAACAACAGAAATGTGTCTCTTTAAAAAACAAAATGTCTTTCCAGAACCAGAAAATTAATCCAGTAGACAGCACAGAGAGAATGAGAAAAACAGGGGTTCAAACATTAGGTCTAATGCTAAATGATACAGCTGGATGGGAATGAAATGTAGTGCTGCAGGCACAGAGCTTCCAAAACAAATGACTCAATGCTAACAGATGTAACCCTGCACTACTACTTTTACTGCAGTCAAACTAACAATCAGACCTCTGGCATCACTCTGTGCTATGCTATATTTTTTGTCCGATTTATATGTCCTTTCTACATTGTGTTCAAGACAAAAATTAGAGATGTCTTGATCTGAGTGTCTAAACTGAGGTAATTTATTGAAACTTTACCTTAGGTCAAGGTGCATTAACAATGCTCTACATTTTAATGTGTTTGAACTCATTTATTATTTTCAAAAACCTGCAAAAGAAAACAAAAAAACACTAAACTTGCAGGCTTTCCATTCCCCAGACGAACTCTCAAAACTCAGTGTTTGAGCCACCAGCCATCTGCACAGTTGGAAATGTGAGCCAGGCACCTGAGACTGCTATTCTGCTGGGCCAAGCTCAAGATAATGATCACTTGAGTCTTTCATCTCACAGCATTTCTTCTTAATTTCTCTTTTGTTTTTTTACAGGTTATTACTTTGGAAGGATGGGTGGATATCATGTATTACGTTATGGATGCCCACTCCTTTTACAATTTTATATATTTTATATTGCTTATTATTGTAAGTATACACAAATTGAAAGTATTTAATATTTTCAGCCTGTTTCACACCGTATACATGAGTAGAGCGCAAGCAGAGCAGCAGCATTACTGTAACAGCAGGTATTTGAGGAAATAAAATGTTCCTCAACCCTGGTCCATACATTGATATAAAAAGTAGTATATACAAATTTCTACTGGTGACATTGCAAATAGATACATCTGTGTCTCAGTGTGACCTATAAAAACTTACTATGTGTCACCTTATTTATAATTAAAAGTCCTAAATTTAAATTTAGAGAATTTAAAGAGAATGACTTTAAAATTACAGTTCAGTTCCTGAGTGTAAATTGAGCAGAATCCTGGATAAAATGGATGCCAAAATATACACATCCATACCAACATTGATAATTAGAAATGTTTCTTGAGAATCAAATTAGCATATTAGAATGATTTCTGAAGGATCATGTGACACTGAAGACTGGACTAATGATGCTTCATGAAATTTCAGCTTTGTCATCACAGGAATAATTACATTTTAAAATATATTATTAATTGATTAATTAAATGATTAAATAATTAACAAATTACTTCATAAAAAAAGTAATATTTCAATTTCAAGTAATAATATTTCACAGGGTTACTGGATTTTTTATCAAATAAATGCAGCCTTGGTAAGCATTAGATACTTCTTTAAAAAAAAATTCTGGTAACCCCAAAATTTTGAACTGTAGTGTACTGTTTGTGCGCCATCTACATGTGAGGTGTAAAACAGGCATTAAACAGGCATTGAAGAGACTTCTCATGTTCATGATGGTAAACTAAAGTGACTTTTGTTTCTCTCAGGTGGGTTCCTTCTTCATGATCAACCTGTGCCTGGTTGTAATAGCAACCCAGTTCTCAGAAACAAAACAGCGTGAGAACCAGCTGATGCAGGAGCAGCGAGCATGTTACCTCTCCAACGACAGCACCCTTGCCAGCTACTCTGAGCCGGGGAGCTGCTACGAGGAGATGCTCAGGTACATCAGCCACCTGTACCGCAAGGTGAAGCGTCGTGCTTCTCGCATCTACAACGGCTGGCAGAGCAAGCGCAGAAAGAAGGTGAACCCCAACAGTGTGCTGAGTGGGGGAGGAGGAGGCAGCGGCGGGGCCAACGGTCACAGCAGGCACAGGGGTGGCGGACACTGGGTCCGTTCCATCCACAACCTCATCCAACAGCACCAACGACAGCACTGTCACCTCAGCAATGGCAGCCCCAGTCCTGTGGCCTCTACGGGGCCCGGTGAGGCTCTGGAAATGAGGTCTATCACAACGGGGCCGCAACTGACCGTGTGCTCTCAGCCAACTGGCATGCACAATCTTTCTTCTAGGACTCAGTCAGTGCACAGCATTTATCAAGGTGACTTTCACGAGGCCCCGCAAGGGCGAATGAGCGCCACGGTGGGTGTGCCGCCGCTTGGACGACTAAACGGGGGGATGAACTATCCAACCATCTTGCCCTCCCTCATCTGCAGCTATACAGGCAGCAGTTCTGCAGGGAAAGGGAGGAGGGAATCGGATATAAATACCGGATGTGATCCGATTGATCCCTTTGAGAAGCTGCACCAGCTCATGGGAGAACATAGTAAGTTTTTCATAGTCATTGTTTCCTCCTCCTATCAGGTCTAGTTGTATTCACCCTACACAACCTTTTTCGGAATAATGAAAGGCGTTCTGACAAGTGATCGTTAGGCAGCCCTTTACAAATGCGACAGAAAATCGATACCTAAAATGTTAAAGTCATTAATACAATCTTTAAAGGAGTGAGGCGACAGCTGGAGTGCTCCACTAGCGACTGTGGCCATCAAGCCCTTTAAAATGCTAAGTCAACAGTTGATTCTTCTTGTTAGATGGAGGCAGCAGGCTTATTCTGTCATTGGAGGGAAAAGATCAGTTGGTTTTCAGTGATTCAGACTCCTGTGGTTTCTAGATGTGTAGTATTAAAGAGTCAGTTCACCCAAATATAAAAATTCTCTCATCACTAATTTTTTTTGGACCCAAATCATTTACATATATTCAGTTATGTCTGTAAAGCCCGGAACACACCAAGCCGATGGTCAGCCTTCGGGCAGTTTTTGTTCGTCGAGCATCGGTTTGGTGTGTCAGGGCAACTTTGGACGCTGCCGACGTGAGCCAACCCCACAGTCTGCTTTCGTCACCACTATTTCATCTGTGTCGGCTTGGTGTGTTCCGGGCATAAGACATCAGTGATTAGAAATGTCACTAGCTTGATATCTATAAAACTATTTAGGTTTACATTTTTAATTTTCACTCAAGAAAACTTAAATGTAAATGCAGATAGTAAAAATTCACAAATAAGTTTATACGCTATAAGCAGAGGTGATGGAGTTTAATGTAAGTCGAAGTTTACATTGAAGGTTGGGTTTTGACTGTCTGAAACAGAATAAGAGGCGAGATGCTGGGTATGGACCAATGAGGAGTTGACAAGTTTCTTACTACAGTATTACTCTAAGAAAGAATATCAGAAGTTACACTCCTTCAGGCAAATGTTTAGAAATATGAAAGATTTGGAAAATGTGAAAGATTTGGATAGAAATGCAGCAACTGGTTCTTCTCTGTTTTGTAACCAATTGTGATGTGACAAATTTTAAAATGCAGAGATTCAGATTTTCATTCAGTAATGACTTTGAGAGTCACCAAAAATGGACCTTCTGCCATCATTTAATCACCCTTATGTCACCCTCATGTCATTTAGAATGGCATGATGGTGAGTAAATGATGACAGAATTTTCATTTTAGAGTGAACTATCCCTTTAAATTATGCCCTGTTCCTTCAGAAGACATGGAATATAGAAAGAATTTTTCATTTTTGGTCAATTGTTCCTTTAAGGCCAATTCGCCCCGACAACAGCCAACAAACGCCAACAAACTCGTCTGTTGGAGTTTGTTGGATCGGTGTGAAACCCCTGTTGGCGTCTGTTGGCGTTGGTCGGAGTCGGTTTTCACCCGACTGAACATGTTTAATCGGCGTTTGTCGGGTCGTGGAATGTCTGCGCGGTGTGAACAGTTTTCCAACAAACGGCAACAAACTCTGACGTAATCTGACCTGTTCACGAACCGTTGCCATGACGATGAGGCAAGTCCCCTGCACAGACAGCTGTTTAATCGCGCCCGCGCCTCACGCGCACACAACAAGTTTAGTACTGGAAACGTGACAGCTTGTTCGTTATAAAAATAAAATACAGTTAAAAATAAAAATATACAAAAGGTACATTAATAGTCCATAGTGCAATCCGTGCCATTCAGCAAGAGCAGCTGCTCCAATTCCCTGAAAGAGAGAGGTAACATTATAACCACCATGAGAGCAACGCAGGTTTACCTTCAGTTTCGTTTTTTTAATAATTCGTTTTGGCTTGTTTAGCTACATGGTTGTATTATATGCTTATGTGTCTCGTTAATAAAAAGGGTCGCGCTAAAAAAAAGTTTAAAAACCGGTGTAACCGAAGCGCAATAGGTTACAATAAGATCGATGGCTACAGCGCTTCAGGTTAGTATTTTTGTTTTGCCTCAATACTTTAATACAATGAAAATATATATGATACTATATTATTAATGTAATAAACTTGCCTGACAATATTGTCACATGGTTACACGTATGTAGTTTGCAGTCAGACTTGTAGGAATTTTCCCAGTCAGACTTGACTCGTTTGTCGGTGTTTGTTGGGGCGGTGTGAACATGACAGTTTTTTCTCATAGAATTCTAAATCCAACGGCCAACTTGTTCGTCGGCGTTTGTTGGCGTTTTTTCAGTGCGGTGTGAACTGGCCTTTAAATGTATAACACTTAAACAAGTTTCTGTGACAAATTCACTGCAGGAGCAGTAAATTTGTCCCAATACTATGTATGTTTGGAATGAATGAGTAGAATTTCATACACTTGGTTTTGCATTATATTGTTTGTTCAGCCCCAGATAACCAAGGCATCTCTTTCATGCCCTAGCCAGTTTTCATTTCTATATCAGTCTGTTGCAGAATTACTATTTGTGGATTTCTGTCAACAGGAATATGTACTGCATGTTTACTTCAAATTCACTGCCTCTGCCAGCAGTAATTTTTGACTGCTGCTTGAGTCACCTCCACTTCAATTCATTACCACAGGCTAAAGTGGGCCACCGTGTATGATTACATCCTCAGGAAACACATAAGTATAAGAGTACAGCCACAGACATACTCTGATTATACTCTGATTCGTTTTAATTTATTTTATCTAGTTCACAAGACCAAGAGAGGGCAAAGCGCTTAAACAGAATACATAGAGCACTGCCTTGATTGTGGCTAGAAAAGTAAACTAATAGGCTAATTAGTTGAAGTAACTGGTTTTATTGGTTGACTGGTAAAGTGGAGCAAACTAGATCCAGATATGTGTAATCATTCAAATAAGCGACCTCACAATAAATGTTAGGTTGATTGTGAGATCTGTTGATGTTTGAGTTTATATGCCAGGTAGAATAAATCATGTGAATTATTTAAAGGTCATGTTCCTCCTGAAAAATGTCCTCAATCCAAAAGGAAGTAATGCACAACAACAACAGACAAATCAGCCATCAGTTTTCGGGAATGTCACTTTTAAAAGCAACACGATTACAGTATTGCATTATAAAAAAAATAACTTTTTATGAGAAATAATGTTTATGAGAAAACTCTTAATTAACATTTTAATTAAAAATAAAAAAGTAAGATATGACCCTTGTACATTACATGCATGTTAGCTTCTTAATTAGCAAAGGAAATAGTTCAATTGTGTTTCCTTAATGCATTGAAATGCATGAAACGCAGTAACTGTTGACTGACTGTGTTTTTCCCCCATGTAGGCCACAGTCGTGTGCTGTTGCAGATAGCTGGTGTGGTGCCCAGTCAGTTGCTTCTTGAGCTCCTGAGTTGCCCGTATTGCACAAGGGCCCTGGAGAACTTGGATCTGGAGCTCGGTGATTCAGACTACTCCAGATCAGAAGGGGACGTGGTGTACGAGTTCTCCCATGGAGCAGAGTTCAAACCCAGCCGTGCACCCCATCATAAAATACTGGAAGAGCGTAACCGCCTGGCTCAGTACTGGGAGAACTTCCGGGACCGATTGACACGCATAGTGGATAGCAAATACTTTAATCGAGGAATTATGATTGCCATCCTTATCAACACCTTGAGTATGGGGATTGAATATCATAATCAGGTGAGTGCAAGTGTGGGTTCCTTCATGAATATTCTGAACACTTACAGTGCTTTAATAGAGTGTTGCAGGGATGGTGTATTTTTGTTGGCCAAATCCCGAAAACGACTTAAAATTTTATAGCACTATTGCCACGAAGACAGGGTTTTTTTAATGGAATTCTGGTTGCTTGAATGCTTGCTCAAATGCTTGAAATAAGGTCTTTGGTTAACACCAGCTAAAGACATTTTCACGTTTTATTCTATGGAATAAAATACATCAGTTACCCTTAGGGGGGTACCCTTGTGATTTTATTAAAGCTTTTACTTGTCTTGAAAAAAGCAGCTGCTAACAAGTGGCTAAATAGGGCCTACGGAGGATGTCAGAGACATTAAACATCATCACAGCCCTGTTCTGTTTATTATTGTGATCTTGCAAACCATTCTAACTCAAAGTTTTTAAATCATGCTCGAAAGAGTTTTCAGAAGCTTAATGGTGGTGATGTTGAAGTCACGTGACTGTGGTGTAGTTCATTTAAAGCCTACGTTTAGCTTTTTATTCCTGCCGACTGTATCTAGGCTTCAATATTCATAAAAGTTGTGTTAATTTGTGAAGATTATCATGATGGACAGAATGTGTACTTATCATAAATTTTTGTTGTTTCACAGTACTTATTTTCTGCAATAATACAAAAAAATCCTTTTGGCTTTTTGTCGTGGGTAATGCTATCTTCTTGTTTGGCCTACAAAAATGTGCCATCACTGTAGCTCTCCATATTGATTGTTGTAAAGGAAAAACATAAGGATGGTTGATATAATGATTGTTAATGACTGTTAGTAAGGAAACGTCTCGGGTTACGTCTGTAACGCTGTGTTGACGCTTTGGGAACGCCTCTGCGTGATTACGTCTTGAAGCACTCGTGCAATCGAACCAATAGTGTGACGGGACGTCAGAGCGGGTGACGTCACGGACCAGGAAACTATAAAGCACTCCTGAGAACAAAGAACGGCAGCTTCTGATATGGATGAAGCAGACGCTCACAGGCGTGCAGGGAATATGGCTTAAGCAACGGAGCGTCTCGTTCCCTTTTTCAGGGAACCAGGGTTACAGACGTAACCCGAGACGTTCCCTTTCATGGGAACATCGACACTGCGTTGACGCTTTGGGAACGCTATCCCAATTAGGCCATAAGACCAAGTGCCTGTCTGTTATCTTTACGATGAGAGCACCGAGGACCCTGGAGTGGAGCCCAAATCAAGGTTATAAAACCTAATAAAAGTGTGCTGAGATGACCACCCAGCCGCATCACATGGGAACCCCCGAGATCAAAGCTTTTGAGGCAGCCATACCCCTAGTCGAGTGTGCCCGGACAGCCAAAGGTGAAGGCTGCCCGGATGACTCATAGGCAAGAGAGATGGCCTCGACCACCCACTTGCTCATTCTCTGCTTAGACGCTGGGCCTCCTTTCTTAGGAGACCCGTAACAAACAAATAACTGATCAGTTTTTCGCCACAGGGCAGCTCTGTGGACGTAAGTGTCTAAAGCCCTCACTGGGCAAAGCAGATTTAGTTTTTCCTGATCCGGGTTTGTAAAAGGTGAAGGACAGAAGGCCTGCAGTACGATTGGCCCTGGGACATTGGTGGGGACCTTGGGTATATACCCAGGTCTATGATGCAGGATTGCCTTGACCATTCCTGGTGCAAAATCCAGACATGAAGGAGCAAGAAAAAGTGCTTGTAGATCTCCGATTCTATTGAGAGATGATATAGCTATCAGAAATATAGTTTTTAGAGTGAGGAACTTCTCAGGTACTTCCTCTAGAGGTTCAAAGGGAGCTGTAGCCAACCCTTCCAGTACAATAGCCAAGTCCCAGGACGGAGTTCTTGTACGCACAGCAGGCCTCAGCCTCGGTACCATGGAGAAAACGTATAACTAGAGGGTTTCTTCCCACAGAAATACCCTCCAAAGGAGCATGATAAGCGGATATAGCTGCAATATAAACCTTCAATGTAGAAGGAGTTAGACCATCTGAACATTTTCTTGGAGAAATTGCAGTACATGACTGATAGAGGAGTGGACCGGATCCACTTGAGACTGACTACACCAAGTAGCAAACAGCTTCCACTTATATGCGTACAGTTTTCTCGTGGACGGAGCTCTGGAGTGGAGTATGGTCTCCACAACCTCGGTTGGGAGACCGGATTCTATGAGCTCAGCCCCCTCAGAGGCCAAGCCCACAGTCTCCATAACTCCGGGCGGGGGTGAGTTATCATGCCGCCCGCTTGAGACAGAAGGTCCTGCCTGATTGGGATCTCCATGGGGGGCCGTCTAGGAGAGACACTAGGTCTGTAAACCACACTCGGGTTGGCCAGAGCGGGGCTACCAATATGAGACGGACCCCGTCCCGCCGAACCCTCTCCAGAACTCTGGGGAGCAGAGCAATCAGGGGAAATGCGTACAGACACAGCCTCGGCCACGTCTGTACCATGGCATCCAACCCCAGAGGGGCTGGATGAGTTAGAGAATACCACAGTGGGCAATGAGACGTCTCTTTCGAGGCAAATAAGTCGACTTCTGCGCGACCGAAATTCTTCCATATGAGCTCCACCACCTCGGGGTGGAGTCTCCATTCCCCGGGCCTCGGCCTCTGCCTCGACAGGATGTCTGCCCCCACATTTTGATGCCCCGGGATTTAAGCTGCTCTCAGGGAGAGGAGCTTCCCCTGGGACCATAGGAGGATCTGATGGGCTAATTTGCACAACTGGCGAGACCTCAGACCCCCCTGATGGTTGATATAAGAGACCACCGACATGTTGTCTGTGCGAACTAACACGTGGTGGCCCCTCAGGTCTGGGAGGAAGTATTTGAGTGCTCTAAATACCGCCATCATTTCCAGCCGATTTATGTGCCAGGAACGATAATGGTCCTCCCAAAGACCCTGAGCCGAGCGACCACTCATGATCGCCCCCCAGCCTGTGAGAGACGCATCCGTCGTTAGCATTACGCGACGGCAAGGAGCTCCCAACACAGGACCCTGGGACAGGAACCAGGGCTTCTTCCATATGGCTAAGGCACGAAGGCATCGCCGCGTGACCTTGATCATGCGGAAAAGATTTCCCCTCGGAGAAAACCCCCTGGTCCTGAGCCACCACTGTAAGGGTCTCATGTGCAGCAGGCCAAAAGGTATCACGTTGGATGCAGCTGCCATCTGACCCAACAGTCTCTGAAACTGTTTTACAGTGAGTGACTGGCCTAATTTCACCTCTTTCATGGTTGAAAGAATGGACTTCACCCGAGCAGGAGACAGAAGTGCCTGCATCGTAGTGGAATCCCAAACTACCCCTAGATAGTTGGTAGTCTGAGCTGGTAGAAACACACTCTTCTTGGCATTGAGTCTCAACCCTAACCTTCTCATATGTGACAGAACGACATCTCGATGTTGAACTGCTTGTTGCTCTGATTGAGCTAGAATCAACCAATCGTCGATATAATTTAGCACGCGGATGCCCTGGAGTCTCAGGGGAGCCAGCACTGCATCCACGCACTTCGTGAAGGTGCAGGGTGAAAGGGTTAGGCCGAACAGAAGAACCTTGTATTGGTAAGCTTCGCCCCCGAAAGCAAACCTGAGGAACTTCCAATGTGAAGGATGGATTGATACATGAAAGTAAGCATCTTTCAGATCTATTGTCACAAACCAGTCCTCGGACCTGATCTGTGTGGTGATCTGTTTGAGTGTAAGCATCTTGAACTTTGCACTGAGCGATTTATCATGCGTAAATCTTCGGAACGATGAAGCAACGGCTGTAGAACCCTGACTGTTTGCTGGGAGGAGGAACCCTTTCTATAGCTCCTTTTTGCAAAAGTGTCATAACTTCTTGTTCCATAACCAGAGACTGCTGGGGGCCCACCACGGTAGGGAGGACCCCGTTGAATTGGGGCGGGCGAAACCCGAACTGTATTTTGTAGCCCTTTTTATCATTTGCAGCACCCATTGAGAAATATTGGAAAGACGTTTCCATTCTTCCAGAAATTCTACTAAGGGAACCAGTCTCTCGAGTTTTTTGGGCATTTGACTCGCCGCCCTGAAGCGGCTCACCGGCAGGGAACAGCCGACTCAAACGCTGGCCGGCCCTCCTCAGAGGGTCGGTGGGGACCGCTGCGCCCTGAAGCACACGAGGTGGCAGGGTTGGCAGAACGGCCCCCTGAGGGCACCGAAGAGGGGTTAACTTTATAGATTTTAATACAGGACCCTCTCCGGAGGGGGCTGCCCTCAGAAGTCCTGTGCCACTGGTGTCAGGACTTCTTCGAAGCCTTCCTCGCGATAATGACAGTCCGCAGATCTGTCTTACCCTTGGAAGGCTTCGATTGTGTCGCCCGTCCCGGTCCCCAAGCTCTTCGCTGGGGAGCACGGGCGGCGACACTCTGTTTTTGTTGCGCTCTATGCGCGAATGAGGAGCTGCTTGATGGCCGAGGCTGCTGAGCGGGAGAGAGCGGCGAGGGAGGAACTTCTGAAAGGCCGCTGATTGCTTTTTGGCTTCCTGGAACCTCTCGACGACCGAGGTGACCAAGTCGCCGAAGAGTCCCAGGGAAGACAGCGGCGCGTCTAACAGAACACTTTTGTCCCTTTCTCTGATATCGGAGAGATTTAGCCATAAATGTCTCTCCCTGGCAACCAGGGCTGCCATAGACCGGCCGATCGTTTTTGCCGTCTCATTGGTGGCACGGAGAAATAAATCGGTGGCTTTGCGAAGTTCCTGAATTGTTTCAAATGTCGCCTCACCGCTCTCATCAATCTCCCCCAGCAGGTCAGCCTGATAAGCTTACAGAATGGACATCGTATGTAAACATGCTGCAGCCTGACCTGCTGAGGCATAAGCTTTGCCCACCAGCGCTGACATTGTTCTTAGTGGTCTGGTGGGCAGCGTCGGGGATTTAAGGGATGATGCGGACTCGGGCGAGAGATAGCTCGCGAGCGTCTCCTCAACCCGAGGCATCGTCCCATAACCATACTGTTTGAGCCCCATTATATTTGAATATAGCGATGTTTGGGGGCTATACACACGATATTGAGCTGGCTTTTGCCACGACCTCGACACCTCGGTGTGGAGGTCGGAAAAGAACGGCAATCCCCGACGCTGAGGCTGTGACCGGGCAAGAAGAAATCGCTCATCTAGCTTGCTTTTATGACACGCTTCAGGTCTTTCTGCTGGCCATTCAATATTCAGCTTTGCCACTGCCCTGGTCACAACCTCTAGCAGCTCCTCATATGCTGGAGATTAGGATGGCGAGTCCTCGTCTCCAGCCTCGACGCTCGCCCTATCCACCTTCTCAGAGCTAGATAGGTGAAGCACCGGTGTCTCTCTCCGGGGGGAAGAAACCGCAGCGCGTGCTTCTGCAACCAGAGGAGAGACACTGGATCTGGCGGATAAGGGCTGAGATAAGGCTGGAGATCCATTTGTGAATCCCAGGAATGAAGCCTCGGCAGCAGCGGGACCCGATCCCTGGGGAACACTAGCCGCAGCGCCCTCTTTATCTTTTTCAAAGAACCCCTGGCGTGAACGGAGTGTACGGAGCGTTAACTTTTCGCAGTGCACACAGACAGCTCCCTCAAGAGCTGCCTGGGCATGCTCCACTCCCAAACAAGCAACGCACATCTCGTGTGTATCCCCTCCTGTGATGAAGCGAGGGCAGGGAGGAACACACTTGACAAACTGCTGCTTGCTTGTCGCCATAATACGTCTTTCTATAATATAATATAACATATATATATATATATATGCTTGGTGCAACAGAAAATACTCTTGCCCTCAGACTAAGAGATATTTTCGAGCTGTATTTGTAACGGACAGACAACACCAAATAAGACACACGATAACACAGAGAGCTGCTGAAGACACGGAAGCTGGCGTTCTTTGTTCTCAGGAGTGCTTTATAGTTTCCTGGTCCGTGACGTCACCCGCTCTGACGTCCCGTCACACTATTGGTTCGATTGCACAAGTGCTTCAAGACGTAATCACGCAGAGGCGTTCCCAAAGCGTCAACGCAGCGTCGATGTTCCCATGAAAGGGAACTGACTATATCATAATGTATTCCCCAGCAAAATGTCATTATGACTTGTGCAGAGGTTAGCAATCAATTTATTTTTCATTCATAAACAGTGATGAGGATTCATAGCCTTATTGGGCAAACAGATCTCCTGGTTACATAACTGTGTTGTGCTGCAATGCCTCGGACTGCACCTCTGTCTCTCCTCACCATGTTGTTGGGATGTTACCACTCGTGATTTCGCACCCAATACTGTGGTTTGACATTTAGCCAATCTGAGAGAGGTCTCACAGTAAGGAATGTGTGTGGATGCAGTACTGACATTGTGTGCAGCTGGTATTGAGGATAATATTGAAGAACTGAGTCTTGTGTATAAAACTGAATAATTTTATGATTGGGGAATTAAACATTTACTGAAATTGTTGTAATAGTAATAAAATAAATACTTAATCTTGGTTTAACAATAAGGATTGCCCGATGGCCAACTGCCAGGTTTTTCGGTTAGTTGACTCAAGTACCAAGATACTGTTTTCATGCCTTGCAAACTATGATGTATTAAATGTTGTAAATTCGGTTCATTTAAATATGTCATCAAGTTTTTTAGCTTTCTAACACAAATGAAGTTTTGTCAAAATGGGAGCTATGCGCTACAAACTTCTGTATTCTGTAAAACAGGTTGCATCACTTACGGTTCAGGTCTTTTGTATGCGCTGTGTTAAATATAGGGCCGTTTTACTCTAGATGCCTTTAAAGGAGCGAGCAACGATGAGCATAACCAATGTCCATCTCATATGCAGATTGATATATAAAAGTTTTTCTTTCTTCAAATAAAATGCCAACAATAAAAAAACTAGATAGGTAAGCTGATTACCTCAAAAGTCCATAGGTATCGCCGTCAGCCGTTAAAGGATTAGTTCACTTTAAAATGAAAATTACCCCAAGCTTTATTCACCTTCAAGCCATCCTGGTGTATATGACTTTCTTCTTTCTGATGAACGGAATCTGAGTTATATTAATAAAAATATATTTATATTATTAAATATCCTGAAGTCACATCAGTTACATTTCTTTTTTTCGTAAATTGAATATAGAAGGCGTAGGACGTAGTGTAAGCGTTTTGAACTGCGAGAGTTTTACACTTTTTTCGTAAGGAATGGAAGGCGGTCTGGCGGAAGCTGGATATTTTACTTTATAACTTGTTAAATATGGCTATTTTTTGTACACAAATGCATCACTTCACTTCAGAAGGCCTTTATTAACCCCCTAGGAGCCATGTGGAGTACGTTTATGATCAATGGATGCACTTTCTTGAGCTTCATACTCGTTGGTCCCGTTCACTGCCATTATAAAGCTTTGATGCTTCAGAATATTTATTAATAAAACTCTGATTGTGTTCATCAGAAAGAAGAAAGCCATATACACCTAGGATGGCTTGAGGGTGAGTAAATCTTGGGGTAATTTTCATTTTAATGTGAACTAATCCTTTAACACTTTCTCCGACAAACAGGTACAATGAGACCTGTTTTCCTGTTTGTTCATGTGAAGTTCACCGCATAAAGTCTATTGCATAAAGGGCTTGTGATAAATATTTGTACTTTGTTGAAAGGCAGTTTGGAGAGCGATTGGTGTTGAAATAATGTTTAGCTGCTCTGGTTGAAATAAGGTTCAGCTGCACCTTGACTTTACATCATTGAAAGAGCAATATTCACAATAGGAGGTAAGTAAGCTAATAATAGATCTGAACAAACCCTTTTATCTTGCATTTAATTATGTGTGATTATATATGATTGATTGGTTGCTCTTTGACTAAAGTGCGGCTTGTTGAATACCAATGTGGGGCCAAGATAGCACATCTGCTTCTGAAGTTAAATCTTTAATCGTTGTTACTTTAAAGAACAGTTCATGTTGTCTAATTAACCTAAGACATGAAATAGGGCTCTTTTTATCCTTATTTCAGAAGCAGAAGAGGTGAAAATAGTTAGCAGACATTTGTTATGGGGATTTTTGGGTTTAGAGACATCCTTGCATAGAGATTTTTTGATACATTTTAAAGAATTAACATGAATTATTCAGTAAAATGCTTGTTATTTGTGCCTTTTGAGAAGGGACTACTTTTTAGGTGGAAGAACGTGTGATTGTGTGACCAATGTCAGTGCTTTACAGACAGTTAAACACCATTAAATCCCTCCAAGATTTTGAGTTATGCTTTTGAGTATGTTTGATAGTAGCACATTTTAAACATCTATCGATTGGCGCTGCCTGCTCGTTGGCTAGTCTTCCATTATATGTGTATTTAATGTGTAAATATGTTTTCCAGTTTGAAATTATTGTTGGCATGTCACAAAAGCTTTTTCTATTTCAGAGCAAGAAAAGGATATTGCGAGGTTATATCACAACTGAAACTTTATTAATTGTAATTTTGACTTTATATCTCACAATTGCAACTTGTTTCTCACAATTATATATATATATTTATTTTTATTATTATTTATTTTTATTTTTTTTATCTGTGGTGGTAACAAGCCATTAAATAAAAGAAAAAAAATGTAATTGCTTAAGGAACGAGATTGCCTATAGTTAAAGGGGTAGTTCACCCAAAAATTTAAATTCTGTCATCATTTACTCACCCTCAAGTTGTTCCAAACATGTATGAATTTCTTTCATCTGCTGAACACAAAAGAAGGTATTTTGAAGAATATGGGTAACCAAACAGTTAAATGGGCCTTCCATAGTATAGAAAAAAAATACTATGAAAGTCAATGGGGACCATCAACTGTTTGGTTACTGACATGATGATATTTTAATTTTTTGGGTGAACTATCCCTTTAATACTGTGTATGTTGTGTTAGACAGGTTGTTTACTGAGTAACTGCCGTTTATTTGAAATCAAATATTTCAAGGTTTATCCATACAGTTGGTGTTTGTTCAGTACTGTCAGCTGTAGGAATAAATTGTCACTATAGTAATTGAGGGAGGATTATAGTAATGAGATAAGGCTGGCAGCATTGATCTATGTACTGATTGCTCTTAGCATAGTGGGTAGAAAGATCAGCAACTCAGCAGAGTCTCCGCACTCTCGAGTCAATCAGCCATCTAATCGGATTTACATGGGGCCACTGACAGTCTTCATTACTGCATCAGTCAAAGTCACTCCACTGAGCCTACGACACTTTTCACCCCATCACCGAAGATACATGCATGTCTCGACTGCACATACAGTTATTTTACTTTGATAAATGATAGACATGTTTATTACCTCTAAGGCTGAGAATGTATTGTATGTTTAAAAATTAATTTGTCACATTGCAGAAAATTAGCTAGTTACAGCAAAAATATGATTATCACCAATATACTGTTTTAATTATGCAAAAATAAGCACTGTTTCAAACACTCTCTCCATCTCTCCATTAGTTGGTTAAACAGTGTTATTATGTGAATTGAGCTGAATAATATCTTCTGTATACTGTGAAGCTAGTTTGAAACAATCTGTATTGTTTAAAATGCTATATAAATAAATACATAACCCCTGTCCAGTCAGGCTGCTCAAACAAACTGCAAGTTTACTTGATGCTACTAGTGGCACAAAAAATTATACACTTTAAAAGAAATAATGACCCATTACAGGACGTAAGATAGGCATTCATTTATGATTCAGAACTCATCATCATCATCACACATGTATCTATCAAACACATCATGGCGTGTTTATCTTGAGATTATGCTGGTTGCTGAATGGTTTAGAGCTGTAAAATGATGAGCATTATCTCAAATAACTGCAAAAGTCACAGACCGTGTTGTTGTTTTACTTTCCTTTTACACTTTGTTCTGCACTCAGAGGTGCATAAAGAAGTGGGGAATGTGTGCTATGCATAATGGGATATGATGGAGGATGGGGTCAATAAAAGTTGCAGTGGCCGACTCCCTCTGGAGAAGTGCGGCCGTCCTCTGCTAACATCACTCTCATTTAGTCTGCCCTGTTTCCGCCACTGAAAGCCCAGTGTCCCAACATGCATTTTCACTGTCATTGCTTTCCATTGCTCTTTCCAGCAAATGTGCTTGATGCAGCAGCAGTGGGAATTTGTAGCTTTGCACTCAGGCAGACCATTTTCAGGAAAGCTGGGATGGATATTCGATCTGTGTATAGTGTAAATGGTTCAGTCGAAAATAAAAAATTTCATCGTTTACTCACCCTCATGTTATAAGGACATGAAAAAGGGGCTTTAAAAAGCACCCAAAAGCAGTAGAAAAGTGTTATAAAAAAAAATAGTCCATATGCTATACTCATACAATAGATTTGTGTGAGAAACAGACATACATTTACATAATTATTTACATAATTTACCCATTTGGGTGTTCATTGATCTGACTTAAAAGAATGATTTGTTCACAAACTGAACAGCGCTACTTCTCTCATAATCTCATATAATGCTACAAGGAAATCTCGGGTGGATGTCAAGATTGTCAGTAAATTATATTTTGGTTGTATGATGCCTTCATACCTGTAGTTCTTTTTAGTCATGATGGAGCTTGACAGCCCCAACCTCATTCACTTTTATTATATTGAAGATTTGTCAAGATATTGTTGACATTTAGGGTTTGATGAGAAAAAAAGTCTTGCACAACGTTTTCTCAAAAACCTTAATTTCTTTTCGACTAATGAAAGAAAGATATTGAAGGGTTAGTTCACCCAAAAGTGAAAATTCTGTCATTAATTACTCACCCTCAAGTCATTCCACACCCGTAAGACCTTCGTTCATCTTTGAAATACAAATTAAGATATTTTCTGTCAGGACCACTATCGTCAAATATGATAGATAATGCATAGAGTTTGTATTGGCGGTATGGTTCTGTTCTGGGCAATAAACCCCCTAGGGTAAACAGAACAGGACCAACATATGCAGATATCATTAAATGTCATAATTTAAGGAAGACATATTTTGAGAATTAGTCTGATTAGGGGAATAATAAGGCCAATCCTGACTGAAGAGAGGAGGAGCTGGGGATGGAGGAGGGTAATTTGCTCCTGAGAATGCAATAGCTTCTGATAATACTGAGAAGCTTATATATAGATGCCGTGATAGGCGTCGTATTCCTATAGGTAGACGCAAGTCACCTGGAAGTCAGCTGATGCAAGCTTGACTGACGTGACCTGCGTCAGTCAAGCTTGCGTCAGTCAAGCTTGCACCATTCTATGCAATAGCTTCTGATAATACTGAGAAGCTTATATATAGATGCCGTGATAGGCGTCGTATTCCTATAGGTAGACGCAAGTCACCTGGAAGTCAGCTGATGCAAGCTTGACTGACGTGACCTGCCAGAACTGACGCTAACGCTAGATTTTTATGAAATCCAATGGCTCAGTGAGGCCTCCATTGACGGCAAGATAATTAACACTTTCAAATGCCCAGGAAGCTACTAAAGACATATTTAAAACAGTTCATGTGACTACAGTGGTTCAACCTTAATTTTATAAAGCGACGAGAATACTTTTTGTGTGCCAAAAAAAAAAAATAACGACTTTTCAACTATATCTAGTAATGGGCGATTTCAAAACACTGCTCATAAAGCTTCGAAGCTTTACGAATCTTTTGTTTCAAATCAGTGGTTTGGATCGCGAAAACAAAGCCTCGTTTACTGAAATCACGTGACTTTGGTGCTCCAAACCACTGATTCGAAACAAAAGATTTGGAAAGCTTCGACCCTTCATGAAGCAGTGTTTTGAATATGTCTTATATGTTATAATATGTTTTAAATATGTCTTTAGTAGCTTTCTGGATCTTGAGAGGTTCAGTGACATTGCTGGCAATAGAGGCCTCACTGAGCTATCGGATTTCATCAAAAATATCTTAATTTGTGTTCTGAAGATGAACAAAGGTCTTATGGGCGTGGAACGACATGAGGGTGAGTAATTAATGACAGAATTTTCATTTTTGGGTGAACTAACACTTGAACATCTTGGATGACAAGGGGGTGAGTAAATTATCAGGAAAATTTAGTTCTGGAGTAAACTAATCCTTTAACTATTTCAAGTGTGAAAAGCCCAAGAGTTTTCATTTGTTTGTTTGTGAATTTGTTAGCTTGTGAACCATCCCTGGTCTTGTTGCGGGGGGATTAGCAAGAGGGTCTGGGGAAGAGGGATCACAGACAACATGTCAGAACACAATTGTTCAGTACCTTAAAACTAGAAATGCACTGATCTTCTCTGTGACTGGAAAAATTACACATCATTTTGTTGGAAAAATTATGCACAGGCTGGAAGATTGCATTTAGAATTCATCACGACTGAGCTCAGGCTATGGCACTGCATAATAGCATGTGTCTCACTTTGAGGAAAATTACACCAAACAATGTTTTTGCCCCATGGTATGTTTTCGAATCTGTTGCTTCAGAGTTGTTTTGGCAAATTAGCATTATATTTTTATTTCAAGCCAAATTACAGTTAACACACTTCAACAGTCTTGGCACCTGAGGTGGTGTCCGCTGCTGGAATAATGATTCACAAAGCAACCTGTTCGACACGACACAAGCACATCTGTTTATGTATATATGTTGCATAAATTGTAAGCTTTAAATGGAAATTTACCCACTGAAAATGTGACTACCATCTGTTTTATGTTGACACTGCTAGCTTGTTTTAGCAAATATTCTGGGTTTTTGTTTATTCTTGTTCCCTTCAATACTAAATCGCTTACGAAATCTGTGATGCTAAGATTGTTTTAAATGGAATATTGATGCCTGTAAGGCTGAAAATGCTTGTCTAATCTAACATTGCCGTAGAAGATGGTATAATGAAAGGGTTTCATTATTCTTTTACTAATCCTTTACTAATCTGTTGTTCCTGGGTAACAAGCAGTCTGGGGAAGTGGCATATAAATATTCATGAAGTACATTGATTAATGTATGTAGATCAATGTAGGCACCAGAGGCTGTGGAGCCCCCTAGTGGTGACCTGTCAGCACAGTTTTACTTCAGTTATTTACAGGACATGGGTTTATACTTGCAAAGGTTTGTTTCAAACTTGTTCAGTTATGAGATAAGTATAGATAATGTAATAGAAACATATTTAATTGGTAACAATTAACAATAAAGTTTCATGTGTTAGCATTCGGTGGTAGGAATCATGAACTAACAATGAACAACCATTTACAGCATTTATTAATCTAGATAATGTTAATTTATAATGTATTATTGTTCTTTGTTAATTCATGTTTGCTCATATTACATTAATGCTAATTTTATATGTAGAAATTACACTCTCTTTAAAAAAGGATCAGTAGGGTTCAATATAGAACCCTTGAGTTCTTGAAGGTTCTATATGCTTTTTCTTTTAAGAGAGTAGATTAATAAATACTCTTTTTGTTGTTATGTCATGATATGCATTAATGCAGTTTTATGTGTCTGTAAAAGCACCAATAAGGTGAGAGAGTGATATAAGAAGCGGTGAAACCTTAAAGGATTAGTTCACTTTCAAATAAAATTTTCCTGATAATTTACTCACCCCCAAGTCATCCAAGATGTTCATGTCTTTCTTTCTTCAGTCGAAAAGAAATTAAGGTTTTTGATGAAGACATTCCAGGATTATTCTCCTTATAGTGGACTTCAATTGCCTCTCCAAACAGTTGAAGGTCAAAATTACAGTTTCACTGCTGCTCCAAAGGGCTTTAAACGATACCAGACGAGGAATAAGGGTCTTATCTAGCGAAACGATCGTCATTTTCGAGAAAAAAAAAAATGTAAATGTATATGCTTTATATAAACAAATGATCGCCTTCCAAGTGGTTCCGCCAAAACGGCACTTCCGTATTCTTCAAAAAGTTTATGCTGTATGTCCTACGTCTTCCCTATGTCCTAATGCCAGTTCCATTTTTTCCATAAGTAGAAGAGGGAAGGCGTAGGAAGTACAGAGTAAGCTTTCTGAAGAATACGAAAATGCGGTTTTGGCGGAACCATTTGGAAGGCGATCATTTGTTCACATCTCAAAATACCGATCGTTTTGCTAGATAAGACACTTATTCCTCGTCTGGTATTGCTTAAAGCCCTTTGAAGCTGCACTGAAACTGTAATTTTGACCTTCAACCATGGAGTCCATTGAAGTCCACTATAAGAAGAATAATCCTGGAATGTTTTCATCAAAAACCTTAATTTCTTTTCGATTGAAGAAAGAAAGACATGAACATCTTGGGTGACATGGGGGTGAGTAAATTATCATGAAAATTTTATTTGAAAGTGAACTAATCCTTTAATGTTCACTGTTTTATCTTTCTAAAAGTAGTGTTTAACGCAATGACTTTCAGTTTACCATTGTTCAGTTTTGATTGTCCAACAGTTTGACGTATTGATTTTTAACAGTGTGTTAATGTGAACAGTATCCAGGTGAATGCTGAGGGTGGCGGCTCTTATAATGGGCAGCAGAACTAAGAGGCTCATATCATTTATGCTTCCTTTAGAATGTGTTTATTGATTTGCACTGTACTAAAGAACTGAAGAGTGCAGTGGTAATTCTTCAGTCACAGTCTGCATCAGCAAATTTACGGAGACCAATTCTCTGGCCCTGAAACTGCTTATGATGGACAGATTTTAGAGGTACTGTCCGTCTGATTGATCTGTGTTGCTTTGCTCTCAATAAAAGAGCTTATAATGCTTTGGTTTTGATTTTGCTTATCCAGGCTCAGCGCTGGAGCTGTTTGTGTAAAACTGAACAATTGTAATTGCTTTGTAAGTGTGCTGAAATATCTTTATCATTTCGCCCAGAGGTACTGTGTTACATAAACGCTCCATTTATCATTTGAATGTGCTCAATAGTTCTGCAGTTCTCTGTATTATATACAGTACTCTGACTCCCACTCTCAGGCGTTTCATGTGATGTTGTGAGCGTAAAGGTGTGTGAAGGTGTCATTATGAGGGTCAGTGATTAAGGTCACTCACATGTTGTATTCCCAGCAGTATCTTGGCATGATTTTGGCCTGCAGAAGGTAATGAGGTGTGGCTCTGTTTCCTCTCACAGCCCGCGGAGCTGACAAATATTCTGGAGATCAGCAACATCGTCTTCACTAGCATGTTTGTCCTGGAAATGCTTTTTAAACTGCTGGCCTTTGGTACCTTCGGCTATATCAAGAACCCCTACAATATCTTTGATGGGATTATTGTAGTCATAAGGTAAGATCTGTGATATATCTATATCTATATCCCTGCTGAAAAATCCAGCATAAAGCAGCATGAATTCCATGCTGGTTAAAGCTGGTTTAGTGGTGGTCGAGCTCGTTGACCTGCATAGTCATGCTGCTCTCCAGAAAAACTGAGTTGGTCCTTCCGCTTCCCATGGAGTGACCAGCAAACCAGCATCCCATGCAGGTCCCAGCATGCAAAACACACCTTATGCTCGTGACCAGGAATGCTGGATTTTTCAGCAAGGAATTATATTATATATTTAATTATTTTACATGGAAAATTTATAAAATACTTATCAAATATAATATAAAATTAAATTTCAGTAATCACAGTAATAATTTAAAAATCAAAATAACAGTTTTAAAATGTATAATATAATTTAAAATGTGATTTATTCCTGTGATGGCAAAGCTGAATTTCCAGCATTATTACTCCAGTCTTCAGTGTCACATGATCCTTCAAAAATCGTTCTATCGTGATTTGCTGCTCAAGAAACTTTTCTTATTTTCTCTTTTCTCATTTCTCATTTGTTTGGTTAAATTGGATCATCAAAGGTCAAAAGCAAAGACTGATTAATTGCATTTCACAGTTTTTATTTATTTTAAGGAATACTGAATCTGTTTTTGTGCAAGTAAGATAAGTAAATGCATGTTCACATTTAGTCTAGAACTACAATAACCATCATGTTCACACACAGCACACACAATGCCTCGGCACCTTTACTCAATTCTCTCAACATGAGGACAGGAGAGCTGTCAGTCAATAAATGTGAAAACAAAGTAACTTGAGTTACTTTGTTGAAAAAGTAACTCAGATATTTACTTGTAAATTTAAAAGTAATGCGTTAATTTACTATTATCTGATTACGTAACTCGTGTTACTTGTAATGCGTTACCCCCAACACTGCTTATCAATATCAAAAACAGTTGTTCTGCTTTTTATTTTACATTTTTTTGGGATTCTTTGATATATAGAAAGATTAAAAGAACAGGATTTATTTGAAATTTTTGTAAAATTATAAATGTTACTGTCATTTTTGATCAGTTGAATGCTGGGTCCTTGCTGAATAAAAGTATTACTATTAGTATATTTCTTACAACAACAACAACAACAACAACAAAAATATTGACCCCAAACTTTTGAATAATAGTGGATAATAAAATATTTTAATGAAATAATACAATTATTATGAAAGGTTTTGTGATGATGAAATGAAACCTAATAAAAGGCTTTAAATAAATTACATTAAAATCACCTAAACTATTATTGATTAAAAAAATTCATAGACATGTTATGCATCAGCTACCCAGGTGCTATCGTGAAAGATTGTAGGAAATTTCAGCAGGGCTTCTTGTTATTATACTGTATTTTAATAGCTTGTAAGCATACATAAGCAATGTTGAGTTTATGATTTTTTTTTTACTGAACTATTAAATATAACCATGTGTTTTGGTGGCAGTGTGTGGGAGATCATAGGGCAGGCGGATGGGGGTCTTTCAGTGCTGAGGACATTTCGTCTCCTGCGTGTACTCAAACTGGTGCGCTTCCTCCCTGCACTGCGCAGACAGCTGGTGGTGCTGATGAAGACCATGGACAATGTGGCAACCTTCTGCATGCTGCTCATGCTTTTCATCTTCACATTCAGGTGCAGACCACACCCACACCCTCATTCAACCAGCTAGAACCGAGCTTGTTGCACAGTGCCACCAACACTATAGCTAATCTTGACAGTTAACTGTGCTACATGAATTCATTGATTTAAAAACTGTACTACATTAATTTGTTTTTATTGAATGTAATTCTGGAATTATACACTTAAATGATAATACATTTCATTTTTATTTCACTGTTAATACAGCATTCTTGGAATGCATCTGTTTGGATGCAAATTCAGCATGAAGACGGAGAATGGAGACACCATTCCTGACAGGAAAAACTTTGATTCTCTGCTGTGGGCCATTGTCACTGTGTTTCAGGTCAGAACAGAAACTATGCTAGCTCTGCATAGTAAGTTGTAAGTCCATTGTAGGTCCTTACAATGAATAGAGTAGACATTTTTCCATACTCTGTATGTCAAGTGTGTTGTAAATAATTGCTTATTTTTGTCAGGCTAGGGTTATTTATGATATTATAATTATTTGTTTATCCCAAAAACCAATGTATTAACTCATATCTATATTTTGAGCTAAAACAATAGCTAAAGTGCAGCTCACTACAATGGAAAGCCTTTGTGTACATTTTTTTTTGCATCAGCACAATTTCCTGTGATGAAGCTGAATTGCTGAAACTGCACTGTATCTTCCTACCATGCACATTTACAGCTATTCTCATTAGATTATCGCAACACCATTTTGTGGTTAAAAAATACTTAATTGGTAGACTGGGAAAACCAGTTACTTTCACTTCAGTAAGGAGCTGAACTCTAAATAATATGTACAGTATCATCACAAAACACTATTCAAATTGGAGCTACAGCATCAAATTCTGTATTAATTTCCCCACTGTATAATTCAGATAGAGGAAAACACATACGGAAAACACTACTCTATTGCACATTTAAGTAATATATCAGTTTTTTTCCTTTACTCAGCCATTCTCTGTCCTCTACTGTTTCTCAGACAAAGTGCTTGCGTGTGTATTTCAGATTCTGACCCAGGAAGACTGGAACGTGGTCCTCTATAATGGAATGGCCTCCACCTCCCCATGGGCGGCTCTTTACTTTGTGGCTCTGATGACTTTTGGGAATTATGTCCTCTTTAACCTGCTTGTGGCCATCTTAGTGGAGGGGTTTCAGGCAGAGGTATAAAAAAATCTATTACAACTGGCTCAGTTACAGTATTATGTTTGTCTTTCTTAAGCATGTGCACAAAATTACATTTACAAATATGTAATTATACAAATATTACATATTATATACAAAATATTGAATAGAAATTGAATCTAAAATACAGTGTATGTTAACTCAATTTAAATTTACAGCTAAATATGTAGCTAATATGCAATGTGATCTCCCCTTGAAGAGGCTCAACCTGTGGCACACAAGTTGAACTTGTGCTACAGACGTTTACATAATTTGCTTCTTAAAGAGTTAGTTTACCCACATTTTTGGGTGAGCTAACCCTTTAAGGATGCAGATTTTAGTAGCTGCTTTCTCCAGATAGTCTGGGGAGTTAAACTGCATTGCTGATACGGTGCTGCAGTGTTTGGCTCATCTGTCATACTGGGGACTGTATGAATTGTGAACTTGTTATTAGAAGGTGTAAACCTGCAAAGGCTAAAACAAACACCAACTTAACACAACCCTAACCGCAATATTTCTAACAGAGTAGCAGGGCAATGATAACAGCTGTCTGTATGCACAGCAGGCTATGACTGAGTGAAGGGCAGTTTGTTGTTGATGCCAGAGGCCGGTGTCCTTTGAGAGAGCAACTCCTGTTTGGCTTCACTGCACCCTGAATAACACTTTAGTGGGCTGAGCAGTTACTGAAACACTGTGAGCAGTCCACAAAAATCTCTTGTGCTTTGCAGGGAGATGCTAACAGATCAGATGCGGATGAAGAGAAGCGATCCCTGAACTTTGAAGAGGAGGAGAAGATGGGGGAATTACGAGATACAGGTTACTTACATGTGCTAAATTTACATTTATGTGATTTACATCACATAAAAAGTTATTGCCATGTGAAATTACTTTTATGCACACATGCACACTTTTTACGCTACATAGATTTGTCCTATTCTTAGCCTGATCATTCAGACATTAAGTCCATTAAGAGCCATTTAAGTGAGCAGTGGTCCTCCAGAGCCACATTAAAGTCTATGCATACCCATGTCACATAAATGAATCTACTGAGGAAAATGCCCTTTTTATGCTCTTCTGCCATATACTTTAAACTTTAAAGGTGCCCTAGAACCCTATTTCACAAGGTGTAAGTCTAAGGTGTCCCAAGAATGTGCAGTTTCAGCTCCAAATACACCATAGATTTTTTTATTATACAATGTTTTAACTGCCTATTTTGGGGCGTAATTAAAAATGTGCCGATTCTGTGCATGTCCCCTTTAAATGCTCGTGATTCCCGCCCCCAAACTCGCAACTCTATGATACATTGCATAAACAAAGTTCACAGAGCTAATATAACCCTCAAAATGGATCTTTACAAAGTGTTTGTGATGCAGCATATCAGATCATGTAAGTATAGTATTTATTTTGCGGATGTTTACATTTGATTCTGAATGAGTTTGATAGTATGCTGTGGCTAACGGGGCTAAAGCTACACACAGTTGGAGACATTTATAAAGAATGAAGATACGTTTATGAATTATACAGACTGCAAGCGTTTAAAAATGAAAATAATGACATGGCTTTGGTCTCTGTGAATACAGTAAGAAACGATGGTAACTTTAACCACATTTAGCAGTACATAAGCAACATGCTAACGAAACATTTAGAAAGACAATTTACAAATATCACTAAATATGTCATGATATCATGGATCATGAACAGTTATTATCGATCCATCTGCCATTTTCGCTATTGTCCTTGCTTGCTTCACAATACCTGCAGAACGTCTGATGATTCGGCTGTGCAGCTCCAGACCTTAATACTGGCTTGTCTAATGCTTAGAACATGGGCTGGCATATGCAAATGTTGGGGGCGTACATACTAATGATCCCGACTGTTGCGTCACAGTCGGTGTTATGTTGAGACAAACACACAAATCACAAATCAAATTTACATAAGACGGAGGAAACAATGGTGTTTGAGACTCACTGTATGTCATTTCCATGTACAGAACTCTTAATTATGTAACTATGCCAAGGTAAATTCAGTTTTAAATTCTAGGGCACCTTCAAGTTATTCCTGGATAATCTATTGTCATTTTATTTAATGAATGGTGTTGACTTTTATTGAATAACCCCTTTCATTTTCACCAATAGAGTTGAAGATGTATTCTTTGATGATGTCTGCGAATGGGCATGTGGATCCTCGTGGCACTTTGCCCCCTCCAATCATCATGCGCACTGCTGCCACACCCATGCCCACTCCAAAGAGCTCTCTTGGCCCGGAGTCAGTATTTGGTTTGACCGAGTCCAGGCGGGGCAGTGGGATTTCGATAGATCCAAATGCTTTTGATCAGAAATCCCTGGTAAGAAAAAAACAAAATCAAGTGTCAACCTTATGTCCATTACAGCGATGCCATAAGGTGAAGTGATGTCATAATTTACCTTTTTATGACATAGTAAGGTTAGTTTCAATTATGATGTCATGTAGTGCGACTCCTCAAAAACATGATATTTATTCATTAATAATTTATGATATTTTACTTTTTTTTACAGTACTTTTTACCTTGAAAAATATATGTAAAAACTCTTTTAAAAATAATGATTATGTACATGTAACTGGTTACATACACTAACAATGCATTCAAGGTGTAAGGAAAATGTGATATCACTTTCCACTTGATGGTTACACCCAGTGTTGGGGAAAGTTACTTTTAAAAGTAATGCATTACAGTATTGCATTACTCCATAAAAAAGTAATTACTTTTTCTAATCTGGACTGTTTGAATAGAAAAGTTCTATTTTTGGCAAATGTAAAGGCCTGAACTGCATTAGTAAAACAAAAAGTGTGCGGATATGTACATACAATCTATTGTAGAAAACAAAACTTGCAAATGTCTTCTATCTTTTGTCAATGACAAAGCTCTTTATTGAGCATGCAGCTTGTGCATGACTATGTACTGCAGGTAAAGCAAATTTATAATCATATCATAAAACATGGGGACACATTTTTGATACCCCAATAGGCTGTAGTACTTCATTGCAGTAACAAGCAATATGTGTAACAGAGGCACTGTAATGTAACCTCTTACCAGGACAACTTATTCTTTTACTATCCCAGACTAGCCCAAGAAGATCTCCGTGCCTCCCCCGTGGCTCAGGCAGCAACTGGGGCAGCCGTAGATCCAGCTGGAACAGTTTGGGACGTGCGCCGAGTTTGAAAAGGAAGGACACGTCTGGGGAGAGGGAGTCTCTGCTGTCTGGGGATGGCAGGGGTAGTTTTGAGGATGAGGACCTGGAGAGTGAGAAACTGGCCAATATCAGTGGGGGCTCACTGCAGCATCCAAGCTCTCTCGATATCCCTGAGCTGCCCCAGACCCCCAGCTTCAGCTCTTTGGGGGAATACCACGACTGCAATGGAAGAAGCCTGCACATACCCACTGACCTGTCCACCACCCTGAGCAAAGAAGACTCCATCACAGAGGAGGACATGGATGATGTAAGTCGTGGCTTAACACTGGAGAATCACACCTGTGCTGTGCTGTTTATTACAGTCAAGCAGTGCTTATGACTTGTTTTTCAAAGATGTCTTCCCAGGGGTTTGTCTTGTGAGGAGACTAATTGTCATGCTGTAATTGATTCAGCATGGTAGTTTGAAGACAGTAATTGTTTTTCTTGGTGGGTGGAAAGTGACCTTTATTGGTGTTAGTGTGATGATATCTGCTCACTCAAGAGGCCTCGTCTTGAAATTGAGTTTCAAGTGCTGTGAAATTAACAGAAACAATAGGGCTACAATAAAGGCCTACATACAAACAACATACACAACCAGTCAAAAGTCTGGACACACCTACATACATTACAGTAAACTTTAAAACAATACATACTGTACCATTCAATTGTTTGGGGTCAGTAGGAATCTTTTATTTTTATTTATTTACTTTAAATGTCCTGCTCACACTCGTCCATACAATGGCAGTGAATAGTGACCAGCATCAAGCTTGTGTGGCATGGGATCTTTCTGTGATACTTTTGCATCTTTTTTTTTTTTTTAAGTTTGATGCTGGTCGCTATTCACTGCCACTATATTGCCATGATTCTATTATTTCTTGTGAAAGATTTCTTATGAGCTCTTGGAGAAAAAACACTTTAAATTGATGTTTGAAAGGTGCTGCATGGTGTTGAAACTGAAACTGCATAATGGAGTGAATAAAATGTCCATAAAAACTGCATTAATGTGTCAGTGCTGGAAATATTCTATAATGATTTCCCACAATTGTATTACAAGCTGCATAATTACAGCTGCATCATTGTGTCATTTCTACAAGTTCAACCATCTTTCTAGCCAAGTACCTGGCAAATCAATTAGACGTTGAGACAAAGTGGATTTTAATTGTGCAAAATGTTTTTGCAAAATAAACAGTTAGTTAGTTAAATGGCAATTCATCACATTTAAACAAGCATCCATTTGAATCCCTATTTATTGATATATTGAATCAAGACCATTAACAATGCTTATAATGGAGGTTCTTATCTACCCTAAACACTTTAAACTCCAGACAAATTAGAGCTGTAGTAATTAGCTGTAGTTCTTGTTCAATTTGCTGATGCCTCTCTCATGTGTGTTACAGAGTTTCTGTCTCCGTCTCAAGAGGACATTGGAAGCATATAAACCTAAGTGGTGTAAAGACCATGAGGACTGGTCCCTTTATCTGTTCTCGCCTCAGAACAAGTAAGTATTTGCCATCTCCTAGCATCTACTGACCAGTTTGTCCTTTCAAGGTTTCACGGTCACTTTTATAACTGTTACATAATTCTGTTCTAGGTTTCGGATGATGTGTCAGAGGTTAATTTCTCACAAAATGTTTGATCATGTAGTCTTGGTATTCATCTTCTTAAACTGCATCACTATTGCTCTGGAAAGACCCACTATACAGCCGTCCGTAAGTTTGCTTAAGTGGAATCTCATCCTTAATAGTCAATTTGCATTTAATATTTGAGATTGTCATGCATGCTTACTGGATGTATTATACATTTTGTTTTTCATTTCAGGAGCGAATGTTTCTCAGTATCTCCAATTATGTTTTCACTGTGATTTTTGTTGCTGAAATGACTGTGAAGGTATGATTTTGTTTTTTCTAATATATAAAGAGTGTTCATTCTACAAAACAATCACATTGACGTGATATGGCTTGTGTTAAAGGTGGTGGCCCTTGGCTTCTGCTCCGGGAAGCACAGTTATCTGCAGAGCACCTGGAATGTTCTGGATGGGGTGCTGGTCTTTGTCTCTCTCATTGACATTCTGGTCTCTCTGGCTTCCACTGGTGGAAACCGAATCCTTGGCATCCTGAGGGTTCTTCGCCTGCTGAGAACTCTGCGGCCACTGAGGTGAGTCAGCGAAAGGTCACAACGTGCCTGTCTGAGGCACGGTCAATCAATGAAATCCGCTATACAGTTATTGCTCCTGTTAGGAAATAAACTGAAGGTTAGTTATGTGGTTGCATTATATCCCGAGTCTACAAGCTAAAAGCCCCTTCTCACTTACCAATTCAACAAAAGTCTATTATCTTTGAATTTGTTTTAGAGGTAAGACCAAGCGGTGGTTTATCGATCTTAAAGGTCATCCAGTCTATTGTACCATTACATAAATGTTACTGCAGTCCAAACAGACTGAAATAGGTTGTTTCTTTGTTTTTCACTTAAATAGAGTGATTAGTCGTGCTCCTGGACTGAAGCTGGTGGTGGAAACGCTAATAACGTCCCTGAGGCCCATTGGGAACATTGTGCTGATCTGCTGTGCCTTCTTTATTGTCTTTGGCATTCTTGGAGTTCAGGTAATTGCCTCAACTGCTACACAATACATGCTTTTCAACAAAATATGAGTTTTTTTTTTAGATAACACAGCATCGATATTATCTATCACAGCTCTTCAAAGGAAAGTTTTACCATTGTGAAGGTGGTGACACCAAAAACATCACCAATAAAAAGGAATGTTGTGATGCTAATTACAAATGGATTCGGAGAAAGTACAACTTTGACAACTTGGGACAGGTAACTGTTATTCACTAGACATTATTCATTGGTTTGGACACATTGAATCATAATAAAGCGATTGGCTGAGTGAAAAAGTGAGGTCATGTTGCCTTTTCATTTTTGTAGGACCTTCAGAAAACATTTTCTGCTGTAATTTGTTTGAAATGTTTCCCAGACTGTCATTATGAGCCCTGTTACTGCACTGAATAAATGATTTGCCGGTTACTGTCTCTCTTCCGCAGGCTCTCATGTCTCTGTTCGTGCTTTCCTGTAAGGACGGATGGGTCAATATAATGTATGATGGGTTGGATGCTGTTGGGGTGGACCAGCAGGTTTGGATCTGCTTTGCTCATTCTGGCGGTGCTGTTTCCGTATTAATAAATTCACATAACTTTTCTAATTTGTCATATGATGGATGTGTCCTCTATCTTCCTGTCCTTCACGCCTGCAGCCTGTGCGCAATCACAACCCCTGGATGCTCCTCTACTTCATCTCTTTCCTGCTGATCGTCAGCTTTTTTGTGCTGAACATGTTTGTGGGAGTGGTGGTGGAGAACTTCCACAAGTGTCGTCAGGACCAGGAGGAAGAGGAGGCCCGTATGCGTGAGGAGAAGAGGCAAAAACTGTTGGAGAAAAAGCGCAGGAGTAAGGAGAATTGCGGGTCTGGTCGGTAGTCTATTTTTCTGAGCACTGCCTGCTTCCAGAGCCTGAGAGAGAAAGCTAGAGAAAGATATTTTTTTTTATTATTATTATTTTTAAAAACAAGCAGTCATAAGGCTGAGTACATAAAAAAAACGTGCACATTTTGGCACAGATCTGATGTCAGCCTTGGATTGTGATGGACTGCAGCATGTTCCTGCATGAGATGCCCGCAACACCAAATTCTGCATGACAAGCCAACAGGGGAAGTTTGCACAGTACATATGGGGTCAGCATCAAGGCCAAAGCAGCAGAGCGTCCTGCTATGAATATATAATGTGGTCAGTTAATAGAAGACAGTTTTATTTTAAATAGAAGATTGTACTAGTACTAATTAGGACTGTTTACTTAACGTTTTAATTTAGTGTTCATTTTCCTACCATCAGAGCAAATCAAGATTGTAATACCAAGCTTGAGTGTGTAGAGTCAGCGCACCTCGCTAAACCAAACAAGCAGCACAAAGTGAGCAAGAAGGCATTCGCACGTCCATGCATGCAAAAGCGGTTTTCAAGGTTTGCAACTTTGAGACTTGAAAAGATGCTTTTAATACACAATATGCAGCGTAATGGCCAAAGATGTCAGTCTGTATGTATACTTGTATGTGAACGGCCACCAGGTCTACACTAATGTTCATAAGTTTGGAGTCAGCAAGATTTTTTAGGCCTACCAAGGCTGCATTTATTTGATAAAAAACAGTAAAAACAATAACACTGTGAAATATTATTACACTTTGAAATAACTGTTTAACTGATATTTATTCTAGAGCCCTGAACTCAAACATATGTAAAACGACATCAAGGAAAGTTACATCATATTATCCAGTTGAGAGATCCGAAACGGTTAGTTGGCTATGGTCTGGCTGTCTGTCTTAATCAGTTTGGCACACTGAGGGCACTATATTTGTGTTGTCTGGTTCACTTCTGTGAGCATTAAGGACTCTGAGAAAGCAGGCCATGATTTTACGTGACTAAACGAATAAATGTGAAGAAGTGTTTTCTTGTTTAAGCACCATGCCTGCCAGGGCAAAGCTTCCTGATAAATGATCTTTTGCATAAAAACTGACAGTTTTATCTAGGTTTGTCACACTTGGCTCCTCTAGCCTTTACTGCAGTCAGGGGATTAATCGTGTATGTGAGTGTGACTTATAGTACTCATAGCTGAGTCCATAGCAGTTGAGTTTTATTTCCCTAGATCTATTCAAAGAGCCCCTCAATGCATTCATCTGGGATAGATTGAAGGTCGTCTCACAAAACAGTCCTCACAACACAGAGTGAGTTTAGCAGGACAGGAAAGAAAAGCAAAGAAGGCAAATATTTGAATACATGGTGTTTCTTCAACTTTGGCCATGTGGACATTAAGAAAATAGTTTTGTAGAACACATTTGTCATAAATCACAGGAGAATTGTCAAGCATTAAAATGCATTAAAAATGCCCACCACATCTGAATTACGTATTGTGTCAGCATTCTTTGATGGAAATTACATTTTTAATTTTTTTTTTTATAAAAATGGCATACTCATTTGAGTTTGCTAATTAAATGGCTAGCATTTTATGCATCCTAAACGCAATGAAATGATATTTTCACAGTTTTGCATAATTTGACACAATTTTAATGGAAAAATAAGTGAGATTTACCTCAAATCAGATGTTTCGCTCAACTATACACTCAGTATTATTTCATCATTATTTCATGAATAATCATTTCCATACAATAAATCTTGCAATTTGTTTATTTCACATTTGTTTAGATGATCACATTTGGGATATAAATAACATAAACCCCTGGGACACAAAGGTGCCTGAAGTTGAAGAAACATCCCTATATATAACATATCCAAATAACATCTGTATCTGTCCATTATCCAGACTCACATGGAATCTGCTTCCACAGAAAGCTCAGTGGATTGCCTCAAAATTGGAATATCAAAGTTGTACCACTCTTGAGCTCATTTATGAAATATTTAGGCTAATAAAGCGTCATTAAGAGTACAGTAAGTTCAACTCATTTTATATTCTGCAGAATACAGCAGATTTTCCCCTAATTCAGAGCAGAAAATGTGGGAAATATCCACAGATTCCATCTGGGCTTGCCATTATCCCATCGTATTGACAAACAGGCTGTTTCTGTGTGCAACTGTAAAAGACTTTCAAGGTGGTCATGAGTGTCGTATCTGCTAGGGAGAGATGTTATGCTCTACCTGCATGTTTAACTCTGTCAGATATTCAGTAGCTCAATGGCTTCTCTCTTGGCATATGATATTTACCTGTAAACATGCTATCATGGCAGACTCAGAAAGATGGATTCAAACTCAAATCAATTTTGTGGTTGCTGTCATGTCCAATATATCACACACAGTTCAACTAATCGATAAACAGTCACCTCTAAGCTCTCCTTGGTAAACACTCAATATGTCCCCATCACCTGAGCTACTCGCAGAAGTCCTTTCATATGTTCTCCCACACACTGCCATGTTTACAACAGCATGTTCACCAAAGCAGCATGCTTGAAATCCACGAAGGCACAAGTGCTGCATGAGAGGACTGTTAACGGATAGTATAGCAATAATAGCATAGTGATGGCAAGATAAAGTACTGGTCCTCTCTGCAGCAGTCGTCCCCTTATACCCAGTGCCTTTTGCCTCTGCATCAGTGATTTGGTCTATCTGCATTTACCCTGCACTGACTCTTCTGTGCTGTCTGTCTGTCTGTATGATTGTATCAACAGAGGCCCAGCAGAGACCGTACTATGCAGATTACTCTCCAGCCCGGCTCTACATCCACACACTGTGTACCAACCACTACCTGGACCTCTTCATTACCGGCATCATCTGCATCAATGTAGTCACTATGTCTATCGAGCATTTCAATCAGCCACTGGTGAGTCTGTGAACTGCCATTGCATGAAGTTGCATTTTATCATTGAAACCAAAAGTAACTTATTTTTGTGAAATGTTCTGCTTGGAAAGCGTTTGTGCTCTTTCATTAAAATAAATGACACCTATTTTTAAATAAACGGAAAGGCATTTGTGCATTATTAAATGTGTTTTAAGTGTCCTGTTCTACTTTACTATAAATTGTACTCCATTAAAACTGGTGAAATAATTTCTCCTATCTTCCACAGTACCTTGAAGAGGCATTGAAATACTGTAACTATGTCTTTACCGTCATCTTCATAATTGAGGCTTTGCTCAAACTTGTGGCATTTGGTTTTCGGAGATTCTTCAAAGACAGGTATTGTTGCCTAAAGACTCTAATGTGAACAGAATATAATAAGTTTAACAATGGATGCATGAATGCAAATCTGTATTGTACTAAAGAAGTTTCTGGAAGTGAAATCAGTATTCTTAAGTGCTTATTAGGGTGCAGCTCAAATGGTTTTAAGGTATTATACTAACTATATACATTACATTCTCATTACCAATTTATTTCTAACTAAGCCATCTTATTCTAATTCTAATCCTGATACTAAAGTCACTTTAAGGAGGTCTATGAGGAGTCATGTCAGTCCCCAACCCCTCAGTGACTCTCTTTGTGCAGTGGATAAAATTGTGTTCTTAGATATCTGTAGTCTTGCTGTAATTTGCAAGTGCTTAACCCGATAAAGTTAATTAAAGATTCTATCAGCTTTGTGTACAAAAACATGAGATCATGATCCCTGTTGTTTATCAATAATCCCACATTAGCACATGTACAGGTGCAATCAACCATATGTTGTTGTATTTGCAATATGCTTATAAATCTGTGTACGGTTTGTTTGCTCAGCTTGCTTAATGTTCAGACACCGATTAGCTAAATTACACTCGTTCCTGGATGTAGTATTTTAATTGTATGATGCTTTAATGTGCTGGCAGATGGAACCAGCTGGATCTAGCCATAGTCCTGCTCTCTATCATGGGCATCACACTGGAGGAGATCAAGATGAATGCAGCGCTGCCAATCAACCCCACCATCATTCGCATTATGAGGGTGCTGAGAATAGCTAGAGGTACTGCAGTTTTTTTAGCTTCTTATGTTTTTTTCCCCCCAAACCATACAAAATTTATTTGCTTTTGCCCAACAGTACTGAAGCTTTTGAAGATGGCTACAGGCATGAGAGCCCTGCTGGACACAGTAATGCAAGCTTTACCACAGGTACCTAATGTTGTGTGTGTTTTTATATTCATTCATTCATTTATTTGTTTACTCATCAATTCATTCATTAATATAAATGTGTTATTTTTCTAAAAATATTTTATAGCTTTTTTTTTTTTTGCTTTTATGCTATTATTTAACATGGCCAGATACATTAGGTTATACCAATTTGCTTTTAAAACAATATGTTGTATTATAAATATTATATATTTTAATATTATATATGGGTCAATGACATGACAGGTCATTTTTTTTGTCCAAAAGCCTTAATAATAGTAAAAAACAAAGATATGACATCCAAAGTATGTAAGGTAATACAACTAGATCTCTTTTATTGATTCCAATAGGTTTTAAATATATTTTGCTACGCATAAAGGAATTTTAAAGATTTTGAAGTGTCAAAAGGTCATTGGGGGCAGTCGTGGCCTAATGGATAGAGAGCCGGACTTGTAACCCAAAGGTCATGGGTTCGAGTCTCAGGTCCGGCAGGGATTGTCGGTGAGGGGAGTGAATGTCCAGCGCTCTCCCCACCTTCAATACCACGACTGAGGTGAGACCCTTGAGCAAGGCACCGTACCCCCAACTGCTCCCCGGGCGCCGCAGCAATGGCTGCCCACTGCTCCGGGTGTGTGTTCACGGTGTGTGTGTTCACTGCTGTGTGTGTGCACTTGGATGGGTTAAATGCAGAGCACAAATTCCGAGTATGGGTCACCATACTTGGCCACATGTCACTTCACTTCACTTCACTTCACTTCGGTTTAACCGTCCAAAAGGCCAATACAGCCATTTCAGTTGTGAATAAAACATCTAAAAATGTTATAAATGTATATTTTTTTATTCTGGCATGATTTTATAACATCATATATCAACATAGTGCAAAATGGTATTAAAATGATGTGTAGAAGTCATTGCTTTGTTATGAGAAAAATGTCTGGAAAAATTTATTTCATTGATGTCATTTGGAGCAACCAATAAAAAGGGGCGATTTTGCGACCAAGTTATGCGGTCAATATCATGTGACAGGATGTGACATCATTCAAACACCTGCAAAGGACCACATGGTCATGAAGCAAAGTAACAAACTCTCTATTTGAAAAATTCATGTTTACACTTGCTTATACGCATGTCCTGAAACATCAAGTAATTCGGTTCAGCCGCTATAAAACATGGAAAATGTTGTTAAATTTAAAAATCTTGTACTAAATATAAAATATTTGATTCTCCTTTTGCTAGCTAGCTAGATACCAGTCTGTTAGCATTGTTTGAAAATATCGTCATTCGGTATAACCAAAAGTGTCATTCGGTAAAACCGACATTTTTGTTAAGACAAATTACTTTTTTTGGTAACAAATTTTGTCAATCTTGTAAAAAAAATGATAAAAGCAGTGTTAATTGATTATAAAAAAAACACATAATTACATTGTTGACACGGAATAAAACTTAATTAAAATCTTCATAAAAATCTCCATTATGTCTTTTTACACTTTTAAAAACCATATTCGTCAAAGACCCATATATATTGTAATTCAAATACATACAGTTTATATTAGAGACAAAATATTTTTACAGTGTATACAGTATGCCGTTGTGTGTATGTTTGCTTTAGAGAGATGCAGATGTACTGCACAATTGCATTTGTTTGTGTCTTTGTGTGGATATGTAAGACATGGGGGAGGACAGAGAAAAAGTTGGAGATAAAGTATCTATAACACAATGCTACTCCCCATGATTGATTGTTTAATAACATACTGTGATAATCCGCTTTCTCTCTTTAGGTGGGAAATCTGGGCTTGCTGTTTATGCTCCTCTTCTTCATTTATGCGGCACTTGGCGTGGAGCTTTTTGGGAAACTAGGTCAGTGCTGCAATCCTGCTCACTGTTCATACTGAGCTCTCCATTTCACAGTTTTAACGGCTTTGCTCTACCTTAGCTGCCACTCTCATTTTAGGTCAGAAATGCTTCAATTTGGTCCCCATGGGCATGCTTCTCTCACAGTTTTAGAGCTCTTTTTAGTCTACAGTACTGTCCTAATGGAAGAAGAACCTAAATTAGCGATGTTGATCTTTGGAGCTTGCTCCTGCAATGGTAGCATATTTATGAGATAGCCTCGAGGCTCAAAGAGACATTTCTATGCTACTTATATCCCCGTGAGAGGCCTCTGAAACACAAATGACAGGATTATGCTTTCTCTTAAAGGGCAAGCACTCTAATTACTTTCATTAGCCTTCAACTTTAAAATCATTGCTAATTATTGTGTCAGACGTATCTGGGGGTAACGGCTCATTTGCTTCTTTAATGATAATACAGAGGACTCTGTCAGGTTATCTTCCCTTTTAGCAACACATTCAGTGATAATCTGGGAGTCTAGCTGTGCTTTTTGTGTATAAGATGTTTAAAAGTACTTGACGCTTGTTAAACTATTGACTACCAATATTTTCATCTAGAATGCACTGACGACAACCCATGTGAAGGATTAAGTCGACATGCTACGTTTGAGAACTTTGGAATGGCCTTTTTAACGTTATTCAGAGTATCGACGGGGGACAACTGGAATGGCATAATGAAGGTACTACAACGCAGAAGAGTTTTTCATTGTTCTTCTGTAACTGAGAGAGTTTCACAGGTACAGGTTTAGTCATTAACATGTTGCATATGTGCAGGACACTCTGCGAGAGTGCAAGCAAGAAGAAGAAGATAGGAACTGCGTCTATCTGCATCTGGTCTCCCCCATCTACTTCGTCACCTTTGTGCTGATGGCTCAGTTTGTGCTGGTTAACGTGGTGGTGGCTGTATTGATGAAACACCTGGAGGAGAGCAATAAGGAGGCTAAAGAAGATGCAGAAATGGACGCTGAGATTGAGATGGAGATGAAAATGGCTCGGCGTCTCAGCAACGTCTCAGCAGGGAGTTCTTCAGAGCCTGAAGTCAGAACAACTTATGTAGGACCACGCCCAGATTCACCCAGACAGGTATACATGCCCTGGTTTTCCTGAATTACGCATTAATAAACATGTATTTATGGTAATAGTATAATGAGGGGTTTTCAAACTGGGGAACCCCAGGGGCTGCAAGAGAGTGCTAGGGGAACATGAAAATAAATATAGTACTAAATGTATTTTTAGAGTTGTCAAAGTTAACGTGATAAGTTAACATTTATCAAATTATTACTTTTTAAATTTGGCATACCAAGTTTTTATGGTATGTAATCGAAAAATATTTTTCAGATTTTTTTTTATTTCCTCCTAAAATAAAAAGGAAAATAATTATAAACATTTAAATGGACTTTATTATTAATTTAAGTGTATCCTTAGCTGTCACAATATTGTTTAAGCTTTATTCAAATATTTTTCTTCAAGCTCAAACTGTACTCCAAATAGTGGGTAGATAAAAGACCATAAATTAATACTTATTTAAATTAAATATTTTTTATATTTGAAATAATCTTGTAATAATTTGCTTTGGTACAGTGACAATATAAAAACCAGTTAACTTTGGAAACATGTCTTTGTAATATCACACTTAATATTTTTCTTTATACATGAAAATATATAGCTGCCTTTTATATTTTAGGTCTCTTACTATGTGATCATAATATTTTGGCATCAAAAATTTTGAAAACCCCTTGTATACTGAACTGATCATAGTATACAAAACATTTTCCCATTTGTCTTAGTTTGTTTAGTTTAGTTTTGCACTTACTGTGCACCATTAACTCTATAAGGAGCATCCTGAGTTGCTGCAGGCAACAGAATTGCATTTGTGTTTTATTGGGTGCTGAGTTGTCACGTTACAAAGAAAATATGCTGAGGCGATGTGGACAGTGAGAAGTGAGGCTCTACGGGGAGGCCAGGAACATTTGTTACCCCTCATGGGCTGCTTTGGCAAGGAGTATATTTGCTTTGTCAGCTGCAGTGAGCTGGTGAATGAACCTGGCAAGCTTGGCTCTAGGTGTTTGTGGGTTTGTGAGTTTATGTGTGAGGGCAAAAGCACAAAAGCAGAGGAATACATTTGTCTTTCGCAGGATGAGGGGATGCAAAGAACACAGGAGAATTTACTCTCTCCACGGAAAATGTCAGTGTCAAGGATGCACTCTTTGCCCAATGACAGCTACATGTTTCGCCCTGTGAGGCCAGCCAGTGCTCCCTATCCACTTGAAGAAGTGGAGACCAGTCAAGGGTACCTTGAATTAGGTATAAAGTCCCAGAATACATTACTTTGTGCATTAATAAGTATTGACTTCAAAAGAACAAAAACTTAAGGAAAGTCTTCAATAACTTTTCCCATAGGCTCCATCACCTCAGTCCACTCACAGCCATGCGAAAGCCGTTCCCTGCTCCAGGTCCCTGGTGTTCCTCCCCATTCCCAATTCAACTACCTCCCCAAGATCCCCCCTCCCATTCCCTCTCCAACCCACAGCATAGGCAGGACTTTACACAGACAGGTATACTCTCGCATGTCCCATCGGTATTAAGTTCTTCACTGTTGTGCAGTGATTACATGTTCACGCTGTCCTGTGTTTATTCTTTCAGGAGGCAATCAAAAATGATTCCATCGATGTGCAAAGTTTCGACTCCAAGGACAATCTTGAAAGAAAGGCAGGGATAACCACAGGCTTCAAGCTGCATGTTCCTCGGATCGGCGGCCCCAGCATCCCTCAGGCGTCACCCTTGCTTCCCCCACGTGGACAATTACCCAGTGTCCGCACCTTCCAGCAGTCCCATAGCCAGCACAATATCCATTCTCGACCTCCCAGCCTGGCCAGCAGCAGCAGCAGCAGAAGCACCAGCCCCAGTGGCTCCATGTTTGACTCCGCTGATCCGATTGACGAGGAGGTCCGCCACATCAACAGTACAGCGCGGCTGTGGGCAGGGGTCCAGGCAGAAGCACGGAGTCACTCCCTGTCTCCTTACGCCACCTCAGGGACGCTGCTTCCCATGCTCATGAAGAACTGCAGCAGTGCTGCCAACTTAGGCGAGTTAAGCATCAAAGACCCGAAGAAGTGCTTCAGTGTGGACACTGAGGGTTTTCTGGAAAAACCCCACGGTACCGATGACCATCGCAGGCACTCAATTGAGATTTGCTCTTCAGTAGATGATGGGCTGTTTGGTCAAGAACTCAGCGAAAAGAGGCACGTTCCTATGCGCGGACAGTCATTGCACATTCCCCGGAAGAAAAAGATGAGCCCTCCCTGTATCTCCATCGAGCCTCCATTTGAAATGGAGGCCCCTGCCTCTCTTGCATCCATGAAAAAGCTGTCAGAGAGCAGCATGTTACTTCGGAGGAGGACGCCATCCTATGACCTGGCCCTGCAGCGGGACTCTCTGGATTTGCCGGAGAACCAGCTGTCTACCCAGCCGCTCATCAAAGTAGAGCGGCACCCCTCTCACTGTGCCGAGTATCTGTCCCTGCCGCACCCCGCCCCAATGGGCAGTCTGGCAGGCATTCTGTGTGAAAGCACACAGCCACCCCCCTTTGACGGCAGATTTGAAGAATCCACGGACTTCAGCTCTATAAACAGGACAGCCCAATGAGGGACATCGGCTTTAGCCAAATTTTACCGTTCGCCCTCGAGGGTGCGGCAACTTGTTGAATGGGGTATGTTGACCTCTTTCTGTAGCCAAAGTTTCTTTGTTTTTTTTCTCAATGTAATATCATCATGAAAGCCAGCCAGGAATGGCAGCCGATCCTAGTAGGGACAGCGTTTGATCTGACTGTGATCGGGAAGGGTGTTGAACATGGGATATGCAATTTCAGGTTTCCAAATGGAACTCTGGTTCTTATTTTAGTCCCAGTGCTCAATCACATTGATTTGAGTTCAGGATGTGTAGTGTTATGTATCACCTGTATCATATATTTGTCAGTCTTTCCTCTCTTTGTCATGAGCATTGCTAATGTTTTCTGTAAAGACAGAGTATACAGATTAAAAGACTAATAAGAACTGTACAAGTTATGTACTTTATTGACTCATAATGTGTAAATAGAGAACATATTGTATTAGTGGAGAAACAAGCTCTATTCATATGCACATATTTTTTATAGAGATCTATAATGTTTTTGCACATATCAATTTGAATTGTCCTCTGTTGTCTTCTTGTGAATGTACAAGTTTTTTTTTTTTATCGAATAGCTGTGGGATCAATTCTAGTCTGTTTAGGCCTACTGATATTGAGATGATTTTTATTTTTCTATTGGGAGGACGGGGTGTGTCGTATTACATAGATCCAATGAGAACCAAACTACAAATGATCTGTAGCCTGAGTGCAATACACTATAAATGTTTCTGTAAGTTTACCCAGTTAGGTTACTCACTTTTTACACAAACATAGCCAGTAACGTGCATCTCACATATACAACCCTTTATCATACTCAGGTTCATCTCTATAAATGTATATTACAATTTCTGCTACACTCTACATTATAAATTAATTTAAACACAACATCCTATTTTAACATTTTGTTGCCCTTGGCTGTGGCACAAGTTGCATGTGAAGGACAGAGTAATTCAAATGTAAATGTGACCTTGTTTTGTTTCTCCTGATGTTCAAACTTTATAACTATCAAAGCAGAAGACTAAGGGAGTTTATACACGTCTGATCTATTTTTTGATCTGTTCTGCTCTGAAATGGCACCTCTGGGTTTGTGCCCTTGTGCAACGATGAGGCAATTGTTTAATGAAAAGTACACAAAGATATGTTTTGATTTTTTTAGAGGGGATTAATGTGATTTATGTATAGTTAAACTAAGCCATGCTGTTTTTGGAGGTTCACAGGTAAATGACACCTGCAGATCCTGCTCTTTAAATGATATAACTCACATATCCAATGTCATCAATGTATCACCTGAGATTTAAAATAGTTGATGCAGCTTTTGTGCTGTGCTAATTTACTATTTTCCTTCATTTCTGAATCTCATCAAAAGATGGAGAAGGAAAATCAGTTGCATGTTACTGAGAGGTTTAGAAATATAAACATCTGGGTGTTTTTTGAGGTTTTTGATATTTCGATTTTCAGATATTTTCCATTTGTAGACTTATCTAATTGCACTGAGATGTAATTACAAGGTATTCCTCTTTGTAGAACTGAGTAAACCCACTTGTTGTCTAATGCAATATTTTATTATAGTCTTATGTTGATGAGTGCAAGAGGTTTAGTTGCAAGGAAAAATCACTGATGATTACAATTGATAAAAGTATGTACTCTGACAACATATTCTGACATCAGTTTAATATTGAGCTTTGAGACTAATGTGTGCAGTGTTTCATGCATCTTACGGTATTAGATCAAGATTTTTTGCAAGAGGGTTGTTGAGAGTTTTTTTTAATTGCTATTGAATAAATGATAGGTCTGTACGGATGGAGTATTATATAATTGCTTAAAGTGTTTTAATCACTTTGGGCATGTGGACATTGTTAGCTTTTTTTTTTACTTGAGCTTTTGCCATCAAGCAGCCTAATGTCCTTAACCCTTCAATAAATAATCAAAGCATTTTCCTCAAGCTTTCATGATGACAGTCATTTCTCTTCTGTTATTGAAACTAGGACTTCTTTATTCACACAAACTGTCTGCAATAAGTTTGATTTTTTGATTTTATATGACTTGGTTGATAAAGCAGAAGTGTTTGAAAAGCTATAGAATTGTATTTCTACTTTGTATTACCTTTTATTGTGTAATGACCACAACTAACCTGAGGGATATTCTCTGTGATCTACATATAAACATTTTATAGCAAAAGGAAGATGTGTAATTTGTTTTTTAAATTTATATAGACAGTTCTATTTTACATTTTAAAAAAAAAGTTTTCAACAAATGCAGAGCCAGTTCAGACCCAGCAGCCTTTAATAGTTAACTGTAGTTTGAACCAACCAAGGTTGTGGCATAAGCAATATCACGATCACAGTAATGCAGGGATTGCAGACAAAGTCTTAGATTTCAACTGTATGCAGACTTACAATGTCAGGTTCCCAGCCAGAGGCCCAGTATTTTTAATATCATGGGATGCAAAAGTAAAGTTCAGTCATTTACCAAGGTGTCAAGCCAGGTTTGGCTGGTTAGCATGTTTCTGTTAGCCCCTGCTGGTAAATGTAGTAACTACACCTTCTGGGGAAAAATATATTTCTTTTTCATTCAAAAGTAGCTTTTAGAATTAAAAGTAAATAAGATGGAAGTAAGCAACATTTTGCAGACTGCAAATTTCCCTTTCAATACCGGTCTCTCGACATTGTGTCATCTATGGCGCTATGGGGAAACACCTAGAAATACTGGAGCATCACTGGAATAACAACATTGCATTGCAATGTCCAATAGCATTCAAGCTTGCAAGTTAAGGGTGGGAACACTCCCTATATAACGCAGTGCTGAGTGACATGTCCTCAGAATATCCTTCAACTGCAAGACGCAAGCCACTTTTTGCCATTTATTCATCACCAAAAAGCGGATTACACTTCGTCAATCCCCTTCGAGCATTGTGGTGAACCGAAGATGGATATAAAGCCTTGCTCTATCTGCGTGGGAACACATCAAGCTCCTGGATAGAAATGAGTTCTGAGATCTTCTGCCTGTGCCGTGCCCATGCGGTAGCTGCCATTAAGGGCTCTACCTGTCCTCACAGAGATGACATGAGCGTCAGAATTCTGCTGTTTTCAGTAATAGAGTGTAGTGCGCTGCCGCCACTCATGACGGCCACTGAATAGCAACAAATGTATGCCAATCAACCACCTTTAGTACTTGGGGCTTATGACCAACTTTCAGAAAAAAAGCAAACGCCAGCCCACTCAACACATCCCATTCATGGGTCTCGACTCTCCTGCTATGCAAGCCCACCTCTTACTGAAGTGCTTGCAGGCTGTCATGAACTCGCTTGTGATGTTCAAGAAAGGAAAGTCCCTTCCATAAAATAGCTATCAGAGAGCACTTGGACTGATGGCAGTAGCCTCAACGATGTGTCGCCTGGGCCTGCTTCACATGCGGCCACTTCAGCTCTGGCTGAATTCCTGTAGCCCCTCACATGCCTGTATGTCTTTGCAATGGCAATCCGGCACTGCCACCACTTTGCTCTCATCCACTCATGATGGCAACAGCAAGACTGTCCACTCTTGTGTCTGTCTGTGGCCTTTGTGTTCTGGCTGTTCCGCTGTGCAGCGCATTAAGTCAGTATATGTTTATATTCACACACAAAGTGCATCAGTATCAGAGCTCCTCCTCCAACTCTTCCTCACTCTCATAGTAGAAGCAGCCCCCTGCCTTCGAGCCGCAAGTTGCCTTGTTTTAGGCATGAAATGCTTCAGCTTCTGTCATGTTATAAAGAAGCGTGACAGGCCACTGTCCGGGCCCCACCAAAAAGACGGCATTTTCCTATGCAACCCCTCCGATCCTACTAACCCCACTCCGAGCGGGACTCGATCCCACATCTCTGGCATGGTAGGCGGGTATGTTAACATGGACGCTAAAGACCACAGTCTATAGCATCAGTCGCTAGTGCACCTCTTGAGATAAGGGAAGTGAGGTTTACCTGCACAGCTCCCACTAGCTGGCCTCCGTTACACACACACCCCTAAACCTCACTCCCATCCAGGTCACGGCACTAATGCAGTCGTGGGGGCAGTCGTGGCCTAATGGATAGAGAGTCGGACTTGTAACCCAAAGGTCATGGGTTCGAGTCTCAGGTCCGGCAGGGATTGTCGGTGAGGGNCCCACTCCGAGCGGGACTCGATCCCACATCTCTGGCATGGTAGGCGGGTATGTTAACATGGACGCTAAAGACCACAGTCTATAGCATCAGTCGCTAGTGCACCTCTTGAGATAAGGGAAGTGAGGTTTACCTGCACAGCTCCCACTAGCTGGCCTCCGTTACACACACACCCCTAAACCTCACTCCCATCCAGGTCACGGCACTAATGCAACCCCTCCGGTCCTACTCTCCACCCAGCTCCAAACAGGACTTGAACCGGCGTCTCTAGCATGGGAGGTGGGCATGCTAAAAACAACATTAAAGACCACAGTCTATAGCGTCAGTCGCTAGTGCGCCTCTTGAGTTCAGGGTAGTGAGATTTACCTGCACAACTCTCACTAGCTGGCCTCCGTTGCACTTACCCCCTAAAACTTACTCCCATCCGGGTCACGAAATGTCTACTCTTATGTTCAGACAGCCCCTCATCACAGGCATGACGTTGCTTATCTGAGTAGCTTTCACTAAATGGTGTGGAATGAGGGACTATGGAATGGTGAATTTCTACACTCAAAGTGTATATTGCCACTTTGTCAGCATTTCACAGCGAGATTGATGGCTAGTCGGTTGGCATGAATGGCCTGGCGGTCAAGTTTCTACAAGGTGCAAGACTGTTGAACCCCCCTCGCCCGTCCAAAATCCCTACTTGGGATTTGGCCTTGGTATTGAAAGTCCTGACGTGTTCGGCATTCAAGCCGCTCCAGTCAGCTTCGTTAAAATTGGTCTCTTTCAAGATGGCACTTTTACTTGCACTCGTGTCTGTTAAACGAGTCAGCGATATACATGCTTTTTCAGTCAGGGAGTCTTGTATGGATTTTGGCCCTGATGACTGTAGAGTTGTCCTCAGACCAAGAGAAGGATATGTTCCTAAGGTGCTCTCAACCCCATTCAGAGCCCAGGTTATTACTCTATCAGCCTTTGCTCCGAGTGAACTGAGTGCGGGGAACACGTCCCCTTTGCAGTTGCTTTGCCCCATACGCACTCTGTGTTTATGTCGAGAGCACAAGACATTTTTCTGAGCAGATCTTCGTTCCTTTCGGAGGACACACCCCATTGGATTGTGGATGTGATATCTCTGACTTTTAGTTCACAGAATGTGTAGGTGTTCAAGCCCACTCTACAAGGGGTATGGCTTCCTTATGGGCATGGACAAGTGGAATGTCCATTGAATACATTTGCTCGGCAGAGGGATGGGCTTCCTGATTCTGGATGATTCTTCACTAGCTACTCGAGTTCTCTCAGTGCAGGAAAGCTAGTTTTTACAGTGCATTAGCCGCATGCTCTTAGTATGTTCAGTGCGGCAGTTTGGTAGGCACTAGACCAGTTTGCTGCACTGCCCGTCCGGTCTGCTAGCCTGTTTTGTCATATAGTCTATATTGTGTTAAGGAACCAGGATTCACTGCTTCCTTTTGACTGTCACTGTAGTACTGTAACAGTGTTATTCTACTTCAATTGAGTTGTGTTAAGTGCCGATATTCACCACTTCTATCTCTTATATTGCCCTCACACTTACAAGGGCTAGGTAAACGCCACCCCCTTCTTTCGGGTGCAAAGTTTCAGCCAGGTCCGCTTTCCCTGCAAACAAGCCTGCACTGGCCCTTCACTTAGGGCTAACGTAAGGGCCCCCAGCGGGCTGCCACCGCAGGGCCCCTGAGAATTGTTTCATTGGCAAAACTGGCAGCCCTCACTTAGCCAAAAGGAATCCCTCACTGGGCCCACACAGTTCGAACTGTGTGGGCTGCTCACAGTGAGCCCAAAGCTGTGGGCCTCGCCTGGGCACGCCAGGGGCATGTTTGCAGGGTTGTTCAACTAGGTCCGGTAGTCATCTCTGTTGCGTGTTAGCACTGGAGAGATACTGTTGTAAGACATGTTTTACAATGCCACTTGTTGTGATGGTTGTATTTTATACCATTAACTCCGCTTGTGCTGTGCACCCTCCACAGTAACATGGTGCGATTGGATTATGTTCCCCATTGCGTAATCGATGACGCAACGTTGAGAGTCCAATACTGAAAGGGAAAGTCTCCAGTTACTGACATAACCTTTATTCCTTGAAATGAGGGGAACGAGACATTGGGATCATGCCGTGTCACTTATGCTCAGGGTTGTTCGTGAACTGCTTTTCCTGTTGAAAGATTCTGAGGACATGTCACTCAGCTCCACAGTATATAGGGAGCGTTCCTGCCCCTAACTTGTACGCTTGAACGCCAGTGAACATTGCGGTGCAATACCGTTATTCCAATGAGGCTTGAGTACTTTTTGGAAAAAGGTGTTTCCCCAAAGCATCATAGATCATTCAGGGAACCAAGGATATGTCAGTAAGTTCATAATGTTTTACATGTGCCCAGTTGAAACAAATATGCCCTGTCTGCTGCCTTTCATAAGGTGTGTTTGACTTCACCAGTGAGTGCCTTAAAAAATCTTGAGACAGTGCCGACACCACGTCACTGTGATGTATGCCATCAAAGTACCGCAAGAGCAATTTGAGAGCATCCATCTGGTGCAGTCAGTGCAGCTTCTTCAGAGCCGCTGCATGGGGTCAGATGATGACAAATGTGTTTTACAATTGGCCGAATTCACCGATGACAACGATCGTGTGTGTTTCGTGATATTCTGGCACCTTCAGTTTGCTAACGCTAACAAATCTGTGTTTTTATAACAGCTTTCATGTAATCTTAATGTTATATTGTGTCATGTTTATCAAAATAATTCTGATAAAAATATAGACCCCACTTTATTGGTATTCAATCAGATATTATGGACTCGGTCCAAATCAGTATGATTTTTTTTTCTTTTTGGGAAACAAAAGGACGTTTTTTAAGAAAGTTTTCCACTGCTCTTTCCCAGACATCGACAAATTATGATAAGCTAATAAAGTAAGTAAAAAAAAAAAACATGGTTGATCAATGAAACAAAAACAATTATTGCACATGCACCTGTGGAACAGTCATTAATACACAGCAGTTTACAGGCAGTAGACTATTAACAATCTTTACAACAACTTTAAAGTGCACATTAAAGAGACCTTTCTACTGACCAGGAGAAAGATGCCCAGGGCACCTACAGGTGTGAACATGCCATAGACCTGCTGCAGGCAGACCTGAGGACTGCAGATGTGTCCACAGCAATAAACTGCAATGTCTGTAATGTAAGACGTCTAGACATCTCTACAGAGAGACAGGAAGGCAGTCGATCGTCATTGCAGTGCCAACCCACATGTAACCATCGTGTCCCCTCAGACATGTTTGAGAAATTGCAAGTGCCTTGGTGAAAGAGTGGAGTAACACCTCACAGCAAGAACTGGCAAATCTGGTGCAATCCATGAAGATGAGATGCAGAACTTAAAGCAAGTGGTGGCCACACCAGATACTGAGTTGACCCCTTTGATAAGGGACCCGTTCCATTTGTGTTTGTGAAATGTTTATATCTCAGTTGTTTAATCTTTTTGTGTTCATACAAATATTTACCCATTTTAAGAAATTTGCTTTAAGCAGTCGAAAAATTGGGAAGACATTTCTTGCTCTTTTTTTTATTTTTATGGGTTATTCAAAACTTATCTGGCTGGTTATTAAACAAGTTCTCAGTAATAATAAGGCACCTAATTTTAAAATGATTCTGGTCAAAGATTATTCAGAGAGCTGTGTCGCTATCATAATGTTTGGTTGTATGTTTCTGACCAGTCAAATGCAGTAGTAGTATAATGGAGGGTTGGCGTATGTCTCCATCTACTGGACAACTGTGTATTTGCACACTTTGAAATGAACGGAACTACCAAACTGCAATTACGATGTTCCACACGGAACTGATAGTGTGGATGCACTGATGGGCAGAACGTTAAACGCGGCTGTTGTTGTTGTTTTAAATACAGAACATTTAAAAATGATTGATGTAAAATGAGCACATTAAGAGATATATTGGCCGAGATTATTTACATCTTTCCGTAGTCATAGTTACACATTGCAGTTAGTACTTAAACTGTCTTCGGTAGTGGAAGACAGAAATGTGGGGAGAAATCGAGCCATGTATCAAACCCAAGGAGGATGAAAACATGAAGAGCTGCGGTGCGGACTCTCCACATCTGCAGGTGAGAAATATCATCACATACGTGTGCTCATCTGCAGAAGTACGTTTTTGGAAGCTTTGACATTGCTATCATACAAATAATGTTTCACTGTGCCACCTCAAGCTACATAAATATATTTCAGTGCTTGACCATATAGTGCAAATTTAAAGAGAAATCCCTTACTGACAAACAAAACATGAGATAGCGTGGTAAAAAGAGAAGACATTTGCTTGTAATGGAAGAATTCACTCCATTTTGACAACATTTTTAAATGAAATGGTTCATTACTTAAAAATAAAGAAAATGACACAACTTAGGAGCACATATATATAAATTTAAAGTTGGCATGAAATGGAAATTCATCTTAATGCATGTTTTGGATCTTATTGTGAAGAATTCATCCATGCATTTTTATTTTTTTATTTTTGACCTCGTAATGTTTAATCTAAATATAATAATGATTTCTCCAGTCATTTAGTTAACTTAAACTCTGCCCCTTTCTTACAAGCAACTGTAAACCCACATTCAGATCTGCCTTCGTCCAGTCAACAACCGATGGGCAAAACCGAGGCTGCATCCGAAATCACATATTTCCCTACTATATAGTAGGCAAAAAACAGTATGTGACAAGAGTACTAGCTCCGAATTCACAGTACTCATAAAAGAGTAGGCAAAAAGTACCCGGATGACCTACTACTTCCGGTGAGATTCTGGAGTGTGCACACAATTGACACTTTACTATCCCATGAGGCCACGGGAGAGGATTTGGGAATGGCAGTGAAGTGATGCAACGAACGCTGGTAGGTCACATGATAATGACAACATGGCGAATGTAGTAAATCCGGATTACATTCAAACTACACACATTTATACTATATAAAACATACTTTTTTTACGAATCTACTCGAGCGTATGCGATTTCGGATGCATCCCGAGGTTTTTTTTTTTTTTTTTTAATCTAGCCATTTTGTAGAATGACCCAAAATGATTCTAACCTCTTGAATCTCTGTGGACGCTGCTCTTTAAAGCAGAAGACAGCGTTGTGGGGAGAAATCGAGCCATTCGCTGAACCTAACACATCTGGCAACTGCAATGAACCTGCTCCTCACGAGAGAAGTCCTCCTAAAACAAATGTCAAGGAGGCCCAAAACACTACAAGCTACTCTCCAAATCTACAGGTGAGATGTCACCTGTGTTCAGCACACAAACTATACGTGCAGTATATGATTCTAACTATGTGGCTCTTGCTTGTTTTTCCAAGGATGAGCCATCCAGCTGTCTCAGCGCAATGATCGAGGCTGTAGCAGCCAGTGGGAGTCCAGTGAAAAGCCAGCAGCTGGGGGAGCCAGACTTAACTCTGGAGGAGAAGAAGAAGGTTTTAATGGATCAGTACAAATCCAAGCCCTTAGTTTTTCTAGAGCGCTATCAGGCCCATCTGAAGCCAGAGCACATGGACGCTTTCTCACACCTGAGCAATGACTGCAGGGCGCAGTATTACTGCAAGGAGATTCAGAGACGGGCATCTGGCACAGCAGACAGGAAACGGATCCGTAACCATCGATACGCGGCTCTCCGCGCGCTTCAGAAGGGTAAGCACAGGTTGTTTGAAGTGTGTTCCAGAAAGTTGCACAGGGATCATTTCAGCCAAATTCTAATGCAGCACCACTTGAATCCTTCATGGAGAAGGCAATCCCATAATGCATTGATTTGCTGCTCAAGAAACATTAATATTTTGTGTGAAAATGTGATACATTTTCTTCAGAATTGTTTGATGAGTAGAACATTCAATAGCATTTATTTGATATAGAAATGTAATGTTATGTCTTCACTGTCACTTGCTCAATTTAATGCATCAAGTAAATGAAAGTAGTAAAGAAAAGTTTCATTTTAAAATGGCAAGAAAAATCTATAAAATAACCCCTCTAGCACAGAAATTGCTGAAGAAATGCGTATGACAAGAATAGCATGCTTTGTTACTTAGATGCTTCTGTGTTCCTCAAAAACGTTCTCTCGGCAGAGGGCCAGTACTTCAGCGAGGAGCAGATGCGTGTGCGAGATCCACTGCTGTACGAGCAGTACATCGGACAGTATCTCAGTGAAGAGGAGATCCTGCAGCGCTCAGAGGAAGCCATGAAGAACGGCCCAGGGGGACTCGCTGACCTGCTTATCAACTCCTACCAGGAGAAACTCATCCAGAACCGCCTGGAGGAGGAGCAGGAGAGAGAGCAGTGTGCAGTGGAGGAGTCTGATGAGGAAGGTATGAGATTTCACCGATTCATAACTCTGATTCCATTTAAACGCTTTGATGGATGAATGTGTGTGTGTGTGTGTTTTAGAGTGTGAGGAACCCAGACAGGCGGAGTGGGAGCCCACTGCAGAAGAGAAAGCTTTGCTGAGGGAGGAGTTCTTGAGTCAAATGCATCAGCGCTTCTTGGATGGCAAAGATGACTTCAACTACAGGTCAAATCATAGTACTTACTCATTCTCCAGTTTTATTATCAAATAGGTTCTAATTTAATATCAAACTCTGAGAATAAAATTAAGAAATATTGCTTTGGCACAGTTTCTCTTCAAATTAGTAAAGTTACAAACTGTAGAGTGTTAATTGCTCATATTATAGCTCTTATATCTTAAAGGATTAGTTCACTTCAGAATTAAAATTCTGATAATTTACTCACCCCCATGTCATCCAAGATGTTTGTCTTTCTTTCTTCAGCTGAAAAGAAATGAAGGTTGAGGAAAACATTCCACGATTTTTCTCCATATAGCGGAGTTCAACAGGGATCTACACGATCCCAGACGAAGAATAAGGGTCTTATCTAGCGAAACGATCGGCCATTTTCTAAAAAACTCAAATAAAATTATATACTTTTTAACCACAAATGCTCATCTTGCAATAGCGTCCATTTCACGCATTACGTAATGACATTGGAAAGGTCACACGTGATGTAGAGGGAAGTACTGATCCAGTGTCTACAAAGCGTGCAAAGACTAAGTTAAATGCCCTTTACAAAAAAAAAAAAGGTAAAACAACAATGTCGGACGATTTTGAAGTCGGAGAAGAAAATGAGATGGAGTTTTTTGGTACTTACACCTATGTCAATGCATGACCTTTCCAACGTGATTACGTAATGCGTGAAGTTGTGGACATTAGTGCAAGACAAGCCTTTGTGGTTAAAAAGTAATAATATATGTATATGTATAAGAAAATGATGGCCGATTGTTTCGCTAGATAAGACCCTTATTCATTTTCTGAGATCATGTAGAGCCCTTTGAAGCTGCACTGAAACTGGACCTTCAATCCGTTGGTAGCCACTGAAGTCCACTATAAGGAGAATAATCCTGGAATGTTTTCCTCAAAAACCTTAATTTCTTTTCAGCTGAAGAAAGAAAGACATGAACATCTTGGATGACATGAGGGTGAGTAAATTATCAGGAAAGTGAACTAATCCTTTAAATAACATTTCTATTGCAGTGAAGTGGATGAGAATCCAGATTACGATAACCTGGATATCGTAAGCCATGATGCAGAGGAGCGCTACTTTGATGACGATGATGAGGAGGAAGAGGAGGATGATGATGATGATATGATGCAATAGCCCTTTGTGTTCAGAATAATTTTCATATTTTTGCTGGTTAAATGTGATTATCAGCACTTAATTGTCTTTAATAAAAGTAATATTTTTCAAAGTGTTGTTGGGGTCAAGTTTGAAGAATTCTCCTTGTTAAAAAAAAAAAAAAAAAGTTGCTGTTCTGACCTGAGAAGTAAGAGCTTTCACTTTAAAAGACATCTGCTGTTAAGCAAGTTTTAAAATTCTTGCAGTACACTGGACTCAGAATGTGTAATAAAACAAATGGATGTTTAACATAACAGTGTGCTCCTTAGCTCATTTACATAAAATTATTCTGAATTAATAATTACTGCATACTACTACATGCAGTATTTTTGAAGTCTATGACTTGAATCCTACATGGACTGTTTCTACTATTAAGAACTAATTTGCCATACTGCAGCGGTTTACATGCACTGCAACTGATTAAAAACGGAGAAAAACAATACCAGTTTTCCATTTACGTTCGAACAAGATCAGTCTGTAGTTGAGATTTAACATTTCTCATTCATGGCTCAACATCAAGTCTTGATTTTTGCAGCACAATTAAACAGATGAACTGAAAGTTCTTTTTCTTGTGGAAGTATAATATCAAAAAAAATTTGCTTTCCAAATGAAACGGCGGCCCATTGTTATCTTTTAATTACTTGGCACTGTGCAGAGTTCTTACCCAATGTTCTGTGGGTTCTTGCAGACTGAGCTAAAGTTCTCAAGTTGATCACCACCCTATCAATTTTATTTTTTTTGGAAACCATTTATAAAATGTGCGTATGCCCAGATTTTAACCCAAATCCACGCCAACGTTCCTATTTATAAAAATGGTCTTTGATGTGGGAAAAGTGCTTAGCGGCACTTCAGGGGTCGACAACATTTTTGTCATGAAGTGTCTTGTGTGTGTGTGCATGTTCGTTTCTCTGATTTACATGGTGAACACGGTTGAGAAATGATACCAGATAAAATGTAGGATGGTATGCAACATTTTATAAATGAAGCCCCCTATCTTGTAAAATAAATTAAAGTATATTTAGGCATTTAAATGCATAACCTAAGAAGCTGTATATACCACTTCATTGCAGGGCCCCCTTTTATGAAATATGGCATTTGGTTTTTATTGCCAATCTGAGTACAGACCACACCGACAATTCAATGAAATATGGAGTAAATACTTTATTAACATTCCAGATTTCATTAGCATTGCAATATCTCAAATTAAAATTCTACACAAGAAAAATAAAAATTAAATACATGTTCACAGGATAGGTGCTGGATGGAAAGTAAAGGTTATGTAAAGGCAAAAATATACAAACAAAAATTAAACAACTACAATTAGTGAGGTCCCTTGGACATGTAACGAACAAAACAAAAACCAGGGAATATGCATGGAGTCGATACCAAGCAAATTATGTGCAGTTTTCTTTGTAATTACAATGTAACTAGAGTCTTTCACTTTAAAAACCATACTTTTAAAAGCACACTGTCTAACATCTGCATTATCTGATCTGAGCATCCGAATGTGTCTTATTCAAACGTGTCTGGGCAAAACTTCATCCTATTGATTCTTTCCCTCTATTAGCTACACTAAAACCTATTAGTAGTAATTTCTAGTCCACAACCGTCTATAATTGCCACAAAATGCAGTGTTAGAAATGCTTAGTTACCTAAATGCCAGTGAAATCTATAAAATACAAAATACCAACCCTTATAAGCCATATAAAATTATTCTAAAGAATACTGTGTAAATAGAAAAAGACATTAGCTCCTTCATAATGTGTTAATAATGTGGCAAAAACAAACTAGTTAGAATTACTGAGGAGAATACTGAAAGGTTACATACACACCATGTTCCTTCAAATTACACACTTCACAGTTAACTGCCAGAATTACTTACAATGGCAAGTGGTTAAGTGACATTATATATAAAAAAAAAACAAAAAAAAACAGATGACTGAATGAAAGGAAAATATCTCTATCAAACCCACAGGGTCCATAACTTGAACTTTTCAATAGATTTGTGGTCAGAAACCATCACAGTATCATAGATATAGTTAAAAAGGCTGTCAGGAGGGAAAAAAGTAAATGCTTCATATAGACTATATAGACCTTTCTCCTTTGTAAATGAGCAGGGCACTTAATATGTTTCAGCTACTAAATGAGTTTTGCTTTATGCTTTAATAGTCATTTTCTGTTGTGCCACGATAAACATAACCTACGTGGAGCAGTTGTTTGCCCTAAAATACCCTTAAGATTCATGAACTTTACTGTAGCAGCCATGTATTCTAGAAAATCAACTTATGAGGCAAAATATAAACTGAATTTCAGTATTTCGATTTGATTTAGCATAAGATGAGAGGAGAGGTGACGTGAGAAAAGAGGAATGTTGAAAGACAAACGAAGAAGAAAACATTTGTGGGGCCAGTGCAAGCAGCCCCCCTACCGGCATACGGACATTGTGCAACACATCTCGGCTGTTTTATCGCCTGATCCCTTTAAAAGTCACCTCTCAAATGTACCATTTTATGGCCCCTCAAAGGAACCAATGGTTGTGGGGAGAAAAAAAAAGAAAAGGAAAACTGGAGGAAAGGTGAAGGAGAAGAGGATAATAGAATGAATCAATCAGTCTTTTGGCACAGGGGGGAAACAAAGTGCAACATTCCCATTGTAAAAACTTGATGAACAATGTTTGGTGCAACTTCCGGAGTCACAAACCGCTCTGTCAAGATCCAATTAGAAGTAATGAGTTCAGCTGATGAGTTTTCACTCATAACTGCTCCTGAAAAGGAACATCTTCATTAAAGCTTAAATACGGATGCAATTATATATAAATCACAGGCACTCATCCAAACACACTGATTGATCTTCATCATTCAAACCATTCTGCACTGCCAAACATGTCCACAAGGAGGCAAAGAGGTGCTTTTTTACCCCAGAAGTGCAAATAAACAAACGTAAAATGGCTATGGCTGAATTAATACGCTGGAAAACGTGGTCCGTTCTTAATTTCCTGTACATTAGCAGTTCAGATAATAATGCCTTAGGCTTAACTGAGGAGGATAAGAGGAGCAGATGCCCTACTGAGTGCCAGCTTTGCAGGATATAGACTGCAGAAATCACAGGAGTGCATTTAGTGAAGCTCTGCATACAAATTTACCCTTTAATCCCTCTCCTTGTCTGGCAAGTAAAGTGTAAAGTTACTGCGGTCAAACTGGAAACTTGTCCCATAGTTTGTGAATTTCTAGATGATACAAAAGTGGTGGTCTCTGGCAATAAGAATACACAAAATGCCTGAAAGCACCAGGGTTTTGTCTCTTTACCTTCTACTATCATTTTAAAATGAAAACTAGCTTATTAGCTAGTAATACTAATGCTACATTTAGCTACTGGAAAGTTACACACACACACACACACGTTCGTTTTTGTGAATTGTGGGGACATTCCATAGGCGTAATGGTTTTTATACTGTACAAACTGTATTTTCTATCCCCCTTAACCAACCCTACCCCTAAACCTAACCATCACAGGAAACTGTGCACACTTTTACTTTCTCACAAAAACAAAAAAAATCATTCCAAATCGTATGATTTATAAGCCTTTTGAAAAGTAGGGACATGGGTAATGTCCTCATAAGTCACCTCTTTTTGTAATACCTATGTCATACCCATGTCATTATACACATTTGTGTCCTTATGTCACAAAAACACACACACGAGAAAGATTTTAAATGGGTCACAGCACTTGAATGTACTTGAATACACTAAATACAACTAATTCAATTAAAAACACCTTAATTAAACCGACTTGAAAACAGTAATGAATGAATAATAAATATCACAATCAGAATGATCTGAACTAAATCATGGACTAAAAATTTAAAATGAACAGGTACTAAATGAATCGGTTAAAAAAAAAAAAAAAAAAATTACCGATTAATTTGACACTGTTAATAAGAACCATCTAAAAAACACTAGATATTTTTTTTTAACCAAACACTGAATCATATCAGACTTGATACAAGACAGAAAACAAAACGGTTGCCTCTAAGCAATAAGATGATGAAAACCCTAACATTTGCATGTTTTTGTATGAATACATATTCGTGTTGTGTGTTTTCCTTTTAGTAGTTTATGTTAATGTTATGTTTACTGTATAACGCTCAGATTTAGTAGTTTTTTCTCTTTTTTTTCTCTTGTAACTGCTCCTATTTATTATCAATACAAAAATATTTATGCTATACTGCTACCGTGCTTGTTGAAAAAAGCAGCTGTTAAAAGCTACAGGATTCAGAAAACAAATGAACTATTGTCACACACTGTTAGAAGTACATTTTGTTTCTCCACTACACTACATACACTAACAGTACACATCCTAAATCATTTATTTTGGCCAACTAATGTCTAGCACGGATCTGCACATTAAATGACTGCCAGGCTCAGTGGGGTGCATGTCTTCAGTCAGACACACCTCCCTTCTGCATCCAATAACAAATCTCCTGTCTACTCTTCACAGACCACAGCGCTCCACAGGCCTGCTTAAGTTGTAAATGTTCCTCACCTCCAGCTGTCTGCCGGCTCGCCTCAGTTGATGAGAATTCCAGGAGGCCTCCCATCCTCTTCTGTGATGTTCCTGAAGTTATTCTCAGCTTCATCCACAGTCCTAAAGAAGCAAAACATTGAGTGAAACCCAAAATACACAACTCAAATAGACCAGAACAGATAAGTAAAGTGCGCTCACATTAAGAAGTCTTTGACGTCCTCAACGGTGAGATCCCCAGTGGTGTCCAGAGTGATGTCAGCACTGCTGTTGGGAGAATCCAGGACTGGCGAGGACAAAGCACTCCTCATTTCCTCCAACAGACCTGAGAGAAAGACATCTTATTTTATGCTTTTTCAGCCTGAACAATGAAATCATTGTATTTCATGAAATACAACATGTTTCTTGACAGCGTGATTTGTATCGTCACAAAAGAGGTGAGATCATAGTTTAAGAAAAATTAACTGCTATACGAGACATTCAACATCAAGTACATAAATTAGACCTCAGTCATAAAAAATAAAAAAAAAATTCTAATTTCCAGTAAAACAAAACCGCACAAATGCTGGTAATTTCAGCTAGTTGGGTGAAGAATGACATATTTTCCGTCTATCAAGACTTGAGTGCAGATTTGTTACCTTCAGTTTCAACAGACTTGCTCTCTGCTTGTGTCTTGTGTGTTCCATTAGCCTGTGGTGGGAGCGTCGTGCTGGAACTGCTAAAAAAAGATTGAAATGTGCTGAAAATGCAGAACTACTATTCTCTGAATGTCGGGGACATGACTGATTTCTTCAACACAATCATCCACCAAAAATTACCCATCTGTAACTCTACTGTTCAAAAGGTTTGGGGTCAGTAAGAGTTAATATATATTTTTTAAAGAAGTCTTTTTTGTTCACCAAAAATACAGTAAAAACACTAACTGTCATATATCACAATTTCAAAGAATTTTAATATATTTTAAAGGGGTCCTTGAATATGACTTCAGTTTTTTTAACTTTAGTTAGTGTGTAATGTTGCCGTTTGATCATAAACAACATCTGCAAAGTTACGACGCTCAAAGTTCAATGAAAAGGGAGATATTTTCTTTTTAAAGAATTCTGTTTAAGGACTACAACAAACGGCTGGTAGGGACTACAACAAGCTTCTTCCTGGGTTGGTGACATCACTAACCCCCAAATTTACATAGACCCTGCAACAGGGAAAGGTTGTAACTTCTTCCGGAGTCTCTCCATCAGTGTCTGACTCCAGTTTGAACAATGTAAAGCTGAACACGTTATTGACAATCCTCATTTTGTCTGCGTGAGATTCTCCAGCTTTGTTGTTGTTGAGCAACCAAAGCTCGAGCTGTTAAAGCTCCGCCCTCTTCTGGAAAGCGGGCTGGGGAGCANAGCTCATTTGCATTTAAAGGGAAACACACAAACACAGCGTGTTTTTGCTCACACCCAAATAGGGGCTAATTTGACAAGCTATAATAAATGATCCGTGGGGTATTTTGAGCTGAAACTTCACAGAAGTCTCTGGTGTCCCCAGAATGCATCTATTACATCTTGTGAAAAGAGGCATAATAGGTCCCCTTTAAAATATAATTTATTACTCTGATAGTAAAAGCTGAATTTTCAGCATCATTACTCCAGTCTTCAGTGTCCCATGATCCTTCAGAAATCATTTGAATATGATCATTTGCTGCTCAAGAAACATTTCTTGATATTATCAATGTGTTACAACTAGACAGAACTGTGATACAGGTCACCCACAGGATGTTTTGTGAAATCATCTGAGTAGCCCTCCCAACAGTGAAGTCTCACTGATCCAAAATAACAGTTGCATCTTGAACATCAAATATCTTCTAACTGGCTGCGACTGTGATGCCCAGGAGTTTTGCATTCAGAGTTGACAGGCAGATTAAGGCACCTGGTCGGGACACTGTTAAACTGTGATTGGTGAAATCTGTTACTCACCTGTGTGCAGAGAGATCGTGAGGTCGCTCCACATCCACTCGACACAGCGGCTCTGTGATCACACGAGCTGACAGCGAGAAGCGCTCATACTCCGAGGGTGAAATCAGGTAGAATCCTAATAACATTGAAGGCAATTTAGTTGAAACTCATTCAAGTAAAAAGGCTCAGAGATAGAAATTATTTACAGGCTCTTTGAGAATGAACTACTAACCTTGTCCAGTCTTAGTGAACACACAGGAAGCAATGCCACTGATGTCTTCTTTGCGAACGCAGTCGTAGCGTACTTGCGGTCTCAGTGCTGGCACACTGAACACGTGGATGTCACCCAGATTGGTAAGGCACTCTAGAGCATTCTCGGAGTATTCTTCAGAGCTCACGCTGGTGAAGTTTGACAGCGCCACCTTCCGTACTCGACAGCCCTCATGGGCGGTCAACTTGAACTTGGTCTTCGCGCTTACTTTAGGCAGCGTGAAAACCTATACAAAGCAGAAGAACGATTATTCACTTCTAATCCTATTTTTTATGATCCACTTAATGGTAGTAGATCTAGTTGTAAAAAACCCAACCTTAAACTGCTCCTCAGAAGCAATAAGAACTGAATGGCTGCCCTGCATGTCTGGAGCTTTGGCCAGATCTCTGGAGACTTCATACGGCTCCGGCAGAGGGGTCCCTCGACCATCCAGCACAGCGATGGACACCACTGGAGCTCTGTGCATGAGCTGGATCTCTTTCCCCAGCAGGGCCTCCACACTCTGCTCAGAGAACTTCTCCTGTGAGGGGACGTCCAGAGCGTATGCGTACACGGAGCCAGAGTTTGTGCCGGCCCACATTGTGGGGCCATGATGCGTTCCTGAGAAACAGGAAAAATAATGCTGTCAACCAGGTGGCCTATACCATATCAATAAATGTTTGTCTTAAGAGCCTCATTTATAAAACGCAAGCATGATTTGATCTTAGTTTTAAAAAACAGAAATGAAAGAAAAACTGACATGAAAATGTTATTTGCAGGATTCTAACCACCACACATTAATCTCAAACTTTTACATTTTTTAAAGGAATTAGTATTCCCCCAACACTGAAGTTTTGGGCATCTGTTATATAACATCTGATTCCACTTATCAGATTATTAGTAGCATTCTCCATGACCTGATTTGGAGGCTGAAAGCAGCATTTCTCAATTCTGTGTTTTGTTTGAACACATTTTTTAGTTTTCCCTATTCAGTCAGCACAGATGTTCAGACAATAGTAATCTGACTTGATCTATTATAATGTTCCAACAACAAACCATTCACACCCATAACTGCACAGTACAAACAGAGTTTTTCCCTCCATTATTGTGAAACATTTTAATATATTGCACTAATAAACAATACTTCGTTCAGAACTCCCTCATGGAAAATTGAGCTCTCCCCAAACACAATCTGATCACTATTGTGCAAGAGACTTTCTGAGTTAAGAGGTCGTATATTTTGACGATGAGGAAAATGAGGCTGACTCGTGCTTGTGAGCCAGACGTCATAATATAGTGTGACAGCGTAAATTACTTCAACAATCCTTCTCTCTACACTCATCAGAGCTCTAGATTAGACTGAAAGCAAAATAGTTTATGCCTGTCTGATATTTTAGCTTAAATGAACTGGTATAATAACAGATGGATAAAACAGGCATGTACAACTGATCAAGTCAAACTAGGGCTGCGACTAGATTCAATAATTCAATGTGAATAGATCACAAATAATCAACTTTAATAAGTTCAGTATTTTTGCAATATTTTTGCATCCTATTTGGATTTAATTTATAGAATGGATCTGAGAGCATGGAATCCTAATGTCGAATTTGGTTAAACACAAGTCACAATTTACATTAGGTGCCGTAACTACTATGTACTAACATTAAATACTATGACTATGGATTTACTGTGTAACTATGCATTGTTCTGGAAAATTCTTACATTTACTGTTAATGAGTTTGAGGTATGGTTAGGTTTAGGAGCATTATTGGGGAAAGATACGTTTAAAAGTAATGCATTACAATATTGCGTTACTTCCATTTTCTATGGAAAGTAATGTGTTAAGTTACCCTTGCGTTACTTTTTCTCATCTGGGCTGGGCTATTTGTTTTTATAACAACAAAAAAAGTTATATTATTGGCAAATGTAAAGGCCCTTTCACACCGGAAGTGAACTGAATAAGCCTGAATAAGGAAATGCAAATTCACGCCTGTACAGTAGAGGGCGCAGCTCAAACAAACAAGCCTTTCAGCTGTGCTGCCATTGTGGAATACAGAAGAATAAGACACAGAAGTAGTAGTAGTAAGTGAGTAAATGTATGCTCACATTTACTCTAGAACTAGTCCAGAATAACCATCATGTTCACACAGCACACACAACGCCTCTACACTTACTCCCGATTTCTCTCCACATGAGGACCGGAGAGCTGGCAGTCAATAAATTGGAAAACAAAGGAACTTGCGTTACTTATTTGAAAAAGTAACTCCGATATTATGTTGTAAATTTAAAAATAATGCGTTACTTTACTAGTTACTAGTAATCTGATTATGTTAATTGTAAAGAGTTACCCCCAACACTGTTAAGGAGTAAATGTAGGGTTTGGGTTAGTGTTATGATTATAGGAGTTAGAGTTAATACAGTGTAACTACAAATTTTACTTAAATGCAAGTACTTAAAATTACTTTAGTACTCAATTTTATCAAGGCCACCTAATTAAAAAAAAAAATAACTAAAAATCCCATTTAAGTCATGTCACACTGTGCCCTTTTTCTCATAATTCTCACCATCTCTGAGGAACGTGTCAGCGAAGCAGAGGCAGCGCACCACTCCAGACAGTGAGTCGTCTGCAGAACGGGGCTCAATCCGTCTCTGCACTGGTGCCACCTCAGCATCGTGCTCCGCCAATTGGGCGTTAGCCTCCTGCACCTGACGCAAACAAGAAGAGCATCTTAAAAGAAACTAGTAAATCAACAGGTCAGCAGACTCAAACAATGGCCTGTGAGATGGTGATACATGTGTGGGAGATTTCCAGACACTCACTTTACTTGTGGGACTATTAACCACGGCACGTTTCTTTCCTGAGACTCTGCTCTTCCGGATTCTTCTGAAGGACTGGCGCAGGGATTTCTTCAGAGACTTCACTCGAGACAGCGGGCCCTCCATAGCCAGGGAGTCATTGGGGTGTAGGGTGCACCTATGAAAAGAACCTTCCTTTGAAGAAAACTCCATTCATACAAAAGTCAGATCTTTATTAATGTCCTATGAGGTTATTCTACTGTAATTGCTGAAGGAAATGCTTATTCAGTTTAGGGTTTAATTTGCATATCTATAACAATGCAATGCATTCATTGGGTAATTCAATGAAACACCCAATTAATAATGTTGTTTAATTTTAATATTAAGGGTTATTTTATTATACGGTTGTTTAATATTATAATTTTTATTACGAATACTATTAAAAATACTTTTTACTTTTTTTGATCACACATAGAGTATGTTTTTGAGTTTGTGTTCTGGAATATTTGTAGAATTTGTTTGAAAGTTGCAGTTTCTGCATAATAATCATGTGTTCATTAATTTGATGTCATTTTATGGCCCTGCTTAATTTGAAGATGTGCTTGTAAATGACAAATTTCACATATTTGAATTATTAATTTAGTAAATGTTTCTACCTATAGGCTTCAACCATTAAGATAATATTACCAAGTTACCAGAGCCAGTATCCTACCAACTCAAATTCTGCTACTGAGCAAGCCCTAATTCAGAAAACTTCAATATCTTCATAGCAAATGACATCAGTCTCTTTCAGTTTGAAGCACTGATTACTGTACAAGTGCTCCTGGCCAACTAACACAGCAGCCTTGGAAGGCCCCAAGAGTTACCTCGCCAGCACTGGACTCCGCCGATGGTAGTCAAAGAGGCCAAAGCCATGACTGGTGCCAAAGGCAATGAGGTTCCACTCTGCGTGCAGGGTTACTGCAGTAACGGCTGCAGGCGGCATGCACTGCACCAGGACAACCGGCTGGAATCCAGGAGCAAACACTACCGAGCCGATCTTAGGAGGCAGCCGGTCATGACCCTTCCACGTAAAACCCTCTCGGTCCTGGAGCAGGTCCACTGTGGCCACATCAATCATGTGATCTGATTTCTCATCGCTAAGAACCATAACTATAACCTGTGAACAGAGCTTAGGAATTACTATCATTTATTTTTGTGCAGACAATAGTCATTTGAAAACCTAGTGAGCTTCCCATTTAGGCAACATTATTAAGACCCGTTCCTAGCAAGAACAATAAACTATAAAAGATAACAATAACAGTAACTACATTAGTGTCCACGCCAGCGGACAATATTATTCTGTTGATTTTAATTGCGCTGCAGTTTTGTCGTTTGCCACATTAAATGCTCGAACTCTTTAAAACAGGATGGATGCTGATCAATGGCTGTCAATGTTTTTAATCATTTATCAGCTGGAAAAACAAAAAAACAATCTGAAAGTGATTCCAAAGATATCTTTTTTCAGTGCCGTTATCATTATAGTTGTGACGTGGACTGCTATTCATTTTGACTTTCAGTTCATTCTGGTTCTCGAATCTGATTGGCTGAGAGGTCTTTCCAGCCATGCGTTATTCTACCAGTATCGCCGTTTGAATCACTCCGCTGTCAGCATTCTCAGAGCGAGTGTCATGTCGGACAAGCAAACCCACCATATTTTTATAGATACTACTGTTATTTTGTGACAATGTAGTTAAGAGTTTTTTTGTTTTTTTTGTTTGTTTGTTTTTTTTAGGCAAGAAGGTAGTCGTTTAAACCTCAGATATGCAATTTATATGTACACATAGCGCCTATTTGAAAATAGACGCTTTCGGAGATGTGAGCTCCAGGCCGTCAGCGACCGTTAGCGACCGTTCAGCGCTCATGTACCGACAGAGAACAGCTTCATGTCTGCCAGTCCATTGAGAATTTGCTGCTGGCTCTTATGTAGATAGTGTTTAAACATGAGGTATAATTCGTTTTGGGTATATCAAATGGGCAATCTTTGGTCTTATTAATCTATTACTTGTTCCAGAGCTAATAGATTTGGCTTAAGGCCTATATTAAGTGTCATAACTTTATTTTCATTTAAATTAAATCCTGTACTAACTAGAGCGCTGCATTTGTACATTTGACAGAACTGTTTGCTTGTGTTTATTACCTATTTTACTTCTTATACTGTTATAATGGCTATTGTTGTTAATTTATATATTATTGTTCAATAAATATTTTATATAAATAACATGCCATATATTTTGGTATTGAGAAAGAGTCCGTTAGTGATTTCGAATTCAGTAAAAGTTACATTAATACGCCATTTGATGGCGGCAAAGACAGTCGCAAAGACTTTTATATTGAAATGGACTGAAACAAGGACGTTGTTTTTATTTTAAACAACATCTTACGAGACACAACTGACAAATGCATTGACTAGCGCTGTCATGGGAATGTCTTAAATGTTAAAAGGACAAAGATATCGCTTTCCTCAGCGGACATTCAAACTGATTTTGTGATTATGAATATAAGATTGACCAGAAGAATATCAGCTAGATGCAGGTAATACACTCGCTTAGTCAATCTCTCTCTCTTATAATACTCTACTCTATATATTACAATGAGCTTTAATGAAGCAAATAAGAAATGGAGGCTTGGGCTTAACTGTTAAACTGTCAAATTGAGATTTGAATAAGTGGCAGAAGGCAGTAGTTCCTCATTTAAATATTCATCACAAAAGAGGGTTATTTAAAGTCTTATTTACACACTTGTGCCGTCAAACTGTTGTTTAAACGCAATATCACACTCGTAGCCGTGCGATATAGCTCTATATCAGCACTGCTGTGATTACCTATGGCCGAATCACAGCTGTGCTGATATAGAAGAGATATTGCACAGCTATGAGTGTGATATTGCTTATTTAGATAGTTTTTTTAGAACTATATTGTTATTGTTATAGTTATCGTCCTTGGTGTGAATGGGCCTTTAGGCCTTATTCAAATGGGACTGGTCTCCCTAAGGAGGCAGGATAAATCCATGTTTCATAAACAGTTTTTGACAGAGTCAAGATGTTATAAGGTTTCATTATGGTTAGAATGCTGCCAATGTAGACAGTAGACAGCGAGGTTGCTTACTAGGCTTTGAAACAAAGCTACTGAAATAAAAATATATTTGAATTAATCATTAAAAACTAGGGATCCTACTTGTCCAGCAGTTCCAGCCACCACTAGTTTTCCACTGTATTTACAGAGGCTGATCTTCTGGATCCCTAGTCTAGGATCATCACTGTATGGGTCAAAACAGCCCACCTGGAAATAAATGAAAAGCAAACACAGATTGTTATTCTTCACTGATTCCTAAAGCTGTACAAACAGTGCTGCAATATCTAATTTATGAGGAATGTATAGTGTAAAAACACACCTGAGCCAATCAAGTCCATTGTAAAACCCAAAGTATACTTCGGTTTTTACATGTATGCGAGTCTGAGTACAGTGGATATGACACAAAGTCACACATGCACATTGAATTTGTTTTGCACTACCCAGTTGTCCCACAAGGTGGCAACACTGGCTGGGGCCATTGATTCACAGTAGAAAAAGAAACTAAAGAGACAGAACAACAACAAAATACCCGCATTGACAAGCGCTCGTGTGAGATAGCCGCAACTTTAGTTTTAAAGAATACAAAGACATTTTTATTGGTTATAACTTCTGGAGAAAAATAGCGCAGACACTAAACAAAGATGAAACTTTCTAGAGCGCATGTGTCGACTGCCGGCATTCAGGCAAGCAATCAAATGGAGTATACTTTGAAAGGCAACGCGTTCAACTGTACGCATACGCTAGTGTATGCGTAAAAAAAAAAATAAAATTAAATATACTTTGGGCTTAACTGTCACAAAGACAAACAAAATATCTTCTACATGAAGAAAAAAAATAATTAAAAAAAATAAAAAAAATACCATCCATACAGCCTTATAGAAAAAGCATTAGACAACATGTTATGAACAATATATAATCCAATCGGTAACAATATAAGACTGTATTTCCTTCCCCTCTAGACACATTGACCCTCAACCATGTCTGCTCCCGGCCAAACAGATGCAGACGAAGACAAGAACAAAGAAAAGAGGAATGTGCATGTTATGAGGAGGGGGGGAAAAAAGAAAAAAAACAATAAAACAAAAGCAATTCAGCAGTGGCATCCAGCGCAGCAATGTGCTTCACTTTCAGGAGATGCTAGCAAAGCATTTCAGTCGTCAGACAGAATCTGCTTTTAATTAAGGTGCAAAAGGAATCAACTCCAGTGTGAATCCCATATGCTAAAGTGGGCCACATGCCAGACTGCAGTCGGCATTTTATGGAGAAGCTAAAGAAGAGGAAAAGGTGGATTAGGAAAACAAAAAGAGACATGAGAGGTCAAGAAACACGCCGAGCTGAAGCTGCCCTTGTTGTGAAAGAAAACAGTGAGTAAAGTAAAGTAAAATAAAATAACATATCCTAGTGTTCAGATTGGGATTTAAGCTTTGTTTTAAAAAGTGAAAAAGAAAATCATCAGAACTCCCAAATAATCCCTGACCTTTTTGAAAGGAGGCCATTCCTCCTCCCCAGCCTGCGTCAAGCTGTCGTTGTGGTCGCAGTCAGTTTGAAAGATATTCGCTGTGCTCAGTTTGTACAGAGGTTTGAGCGACACTCCCGATGCATCCCAGAAGCGCACTGTACCGTCCTCGTGACTTAAAGAAAAAAAGAAGAAGAAAAAAATCATCCTGACAACTGATCCAGATAAACAGTAATGCGTTTCATTAAAGCCTGTGGTATGTTCTATCAAAACCTTTAAGAAAAATGTAAGCAGCTTTTCAAATAACTTGATTTCGATTTGTAATTAGTAATGGTAAAAAAGCTTAATAAAATAAAATAAAATAAAATACTCACCCAGTTAACAGCAGTTCTTTCTGCTTTGGATCAGGTGCTAAGTTTTTCCCTCCACATATTGGCCAATTCTGTCAAAATACAGAGCAAAAAACACTCAGGGCGGCCACTTCAACAAAAAAAACATCTGGCAAACTTTAAATTCTGTAATGAAATAACATTAAATAAGAACTTTGATGCTGGTTTATGTTTTACTGGAGGTTGTTAAATAAAACCCATTTCAGAAAGTCAAATCACTTGCTTCTAAGCTATTAAACCTAAAAATACAGTATGAGCATGCTGAATTAAATTAATTCATTTATATAACAGTAACAAAAACTAAGGGAGGTGTTTGTTTTATGTTAACATTATACACATAACAGATGTTATATGAAATGCAAATATTTAGCTTTCTGCTGAAGTGGAAGAAACATAAGACATATGTAAACGGAGGAAAGCCTACTATATGTCAGTTATTGAAACGGCAACACAATTTGCAACGTTCTACACATTCTCCAGAATTCGCAAGTTGATTTTTTTTAATTATTTTTTTTGCCTTTTCTCATTGTACAGTATTTTGAAAGAATTTGAAACCAATGTTTAAATAAAACAATTTAATATAATTCAATAATACTTTCACCAATATGAGTAATCTCACTCGGCTCCAACATTTTAAAAACTTTCCACCAAATTTCCTGTCAAACCAACACAGAACATGTAAAAAAAAAAAGTGGAAGTTTTGGGTCTCTGTGTGGAGTCTTTAATTCACCTCGTAGTTCTGCAGAGGATACTGCTGTTGGCCAGCACTAATCACTCTCTCCCACAACTTGGGAGGCACATTTGAGATGTGACATGAACAGGTGATGGCAGAGGAGTGCAGAGGAGCCAGATAGGGAGCAGGGACAGTGGGCCAGCCAGCCATCTGAAGATCAATCACTACCAGCTCCTCTTCCAAAAGAACCACAAGGGCTGATGGGTCATCAAATTCTGTCAGGCACAAAAATAACAAGTCCATAAACAGGAAATAAAAATAACCATTTAGCAGATGCATGTATCATTAGTGATTTATAGGAGACTTATTACAGGAACAGTTCCGCCGGAGCAACCCGGGTCCAAGTGCCCTGATCAAGGGTACAGTGGTGACAGTTTAGTGACTGCCCCATGAAGGGGTTTGAAATAACTATGGCTGGACAATATGATGATATATACCGTGGTAGAAGTGTGGCACCTGAAATGGATTCTGCTGTATTGTTTATGACGGCATGTATTAAAAAAAATCCACCCATAAGAGTCACCTAATAGGGGTATTACCCCATTTTCAAAAATGAAATTCAGACCCTGAATGAATGTCTGTAAAAGTCCTGATTGAAGCATCCCTAAAAATAATTTTACATGATAAAAAGGTTTCATTATGATCTGTATCGGTGATCGCTCCTAAAATCCTGATTGGAGCACCCTTATTATTCAACAACAATCCAAATCTTTAACCACTAGGCCACACCACCTGACCTGCTCACCCTTATCTCTGTCTGTGCAGTGAATGGTGAAGAAGTCTATGACACGCGAGGTGAAGTCCAGGGTGACGTGGCTGCTGTTCTGCAGGATGGTTAAGCAGTGTCTGTCTCCATAGCTGGCTCTGGGCATACCACCACTGAACAACACTAGAGGAGCTCTACAGAGACAACAGAGGAGACCCTCCTGAGTCCAACAAGCAGAGCTGAAACATGAGATTATGGGATTTCATTTCTCACACATTACGGCACAAACCCCGATTCTGTTGTCCTCCACAGGATCTTGTTCACGGCTTTGCAGGGAAAGGGGCCTGAGAGGAATAACATAAAAAAAAAGAGAAAAAAGACAGAGAAACCGAGTTTGAGAGAAACCACCAAAAATACAAAAATCTTGGCAGAGTAAATGTTAAAAATTGGAAAATATCCATAGATTCCCCAAGTGGTTTGTGTCAACAAACCATCAGCTAACAGTGAAGAGTGCATTTGAGGTTTACGATCCCTTTAATAGGTCTGGAGAAGGATTTTAATGGCCTATTACAAAAGTTGAACGGACTCTAAGCTTTGCTATAGAACAACATTTCCTGACATTGTGCAAGTTAAGCAAACATTACATCATGACCAGCCATCTATGAGCTTATGGCTACTGGAATTACTACTGTATATCTAAATAGCACAAAACATGATGTGCATTTACATGCATGGTAAATGTTTGATTTCAGTCAGAATAAAACAATAGCTAGTCTTTTTAAAATGTCCTGTAAATGCTTTACTATGACGGAAATTGTACCACATATATCAAGCGATTGGAGCTTGGCTTTGTTCAACATATATTATACAACAACTGGCCAACAACTGATGTTGACTCATACTTAATCCTTCAAATATTGTGTCATGTACGCCTATTTCATCCTTTGTATTGTGTCGTACAGTACCATTTAAAAGTCTGAGGTCAGTAAGATTGTTAAAGTTTCTGAAAGAAGCAGCCATTTCTCCAGTCTTCAGTTTCACATGATCTTTCAGAAATCACTCTTATGCAACCCGAATTCCGGAAATGTTGGGACGTTTTTTAAATTTGAATAAAATGAAAACAAAGACTTTCAAATCACATGAGCCAATATTTTATTCACAATAGAACATAGCTAACATAAATGTTTAAACAGAAATTTTACAATTTTATGCACAAAATGAGCTCATTTCAAATTCGATTCCTGCTACAGGCCTCAAAATAGTTGGGACAGGGGCATGTTTACCATGGTGTAGCATCTCCTCTTTTCAAAACAGTTTGAAGATGTCTGGGCATCGAGGTTATGAGTTTCGGTGTTGGAATTTGGTCCCATTCTTGACTGATATAGGTTTCCAGCTGCTGAAGAGTTCATGGTTGTCTTTCATTTAATGATGCACCAAATGTTCTCTATATGTGAAAGATCTAGACTGCAGCAGGCCAATTCAGCACCTGGACTCTTCTACTGTACGATGAAGCCATGCTGTTGTAATAGCTGCAGTATGTGGTTTTGCATTGTCCTGCTGAAACACACAAGGCCTTCCCTGAAATAGATGTCTTCTGGAGGGGAGCATATGTTGCTCTTAAACCTTTATATACACCTTTCAGCATTTATAGTGCCTTCCAAAACATGCACGCTGCCCATACCGTATGCACTTATGCACCCACATACCATCAGAGATGCTGGCTTTTGAACTGAACGCTGATGACACACTGGAAGGTCTCCCTTTAGCCCGGAGAACACAGCATCCTTGATTTCCAACAAGAATGTCAAATTTGGACTCGTCTGACCATAGAACACTTTTCCACTTTGAAACAGTCCATTTTAAATGAGCCTTGGCCCACAGGACACAACGGCGTGTTCACATATGGCTTCCTTTTTTGGCATGATAGCGCTTTAGTTGGCATCTGCAGACGGTAGGGCAGATTGCGTTTATCGACAGTTGTTTCTGGAAGTATTCCTGGGCCCATTTGGTAATGTCATTGACACAATCATGCCGATGTGTGATGCAGTGTCGTCTGAGGGCCGAAGACCAAGGGCATTCAAATAAAGGTCTTCGGCATTATCCCTTACGAGATTTCTCCAGTTTCTCTGAATCTTTTGATGATGTTATGCACTGTAGATGATGAGATTTGCAAAGCCTTTGCAATTTTACATTGAGGAACATTGTTTTTAAAGTATTCCACAATCTTTTTAAGCACTCTTTCACAGCTCTGCCCATCTTTACTTCTGAGAGACTCTGCTTCTCTAAGACATCCCTTTTATAGCTAATCATGTTACAGACCTGATATTAATTCACTTAATTAGTTGCTAGATGTTCTCTAAGCTGAATCTCAAAATTTCTCACTTTTTGAGCCATTTGTTGCCCCCGTGCCAACTTTGAGACCTGTCGCAGGCATCAAATTTGAAATGAGCTCATTTAGTGGATAAAAGTGTAAAATTTCTCTGTTTAAACATTTGTTATGTTATCTATGTTCTATTGTGAATAAAATATTGACTCATGTGATTTGAAAGTCTTTTAGTTTTCATTTTATTCAAATTTAAAAAAACATCCCAACATTTCCGAAATTCGGGTTGTATGCTGATTTGCTTCTCAAACATTTCTTATCTAACTGTGCAACAAACTCACTGCTAACAAAATCTGTTTGTGTGAAACAAAGAGAAAAGGGATAGGCTGTGTAATTGGCATGTGTTATGGCTCACCATATGGTATGGTGGATGAGATCGGGTCACGAGTGCAGGGATTGCTGCTGCTGACAGCCCACACCATGTATCCGCCATCACTATGGGAACTAACAAAGCTGTTCCCGGACCGTTCCCAGACCAAACTCTCCAGCTGCTGCAAGAGTGACAGTCCCACACAATACAGAGTGTCAAAAAAGGACCAAAGACGATGAAAGGAAGTCAAAAGGTTTGAGTTAAACCATCTGGACATCTTAACATAAAGCACGGATGATTTAAAGATGCAATTTAAGCTGTGTTATGAATCTTGGACAGACTGACCTGCTCCCTTTTAAAGTCAGTAGTGCAATTATTTGACATTTACAGACAAACTTTAAACACTGATGTCTATGTTTCTATTTTAATTCAATGTGTTTCAAGCACATGACCGCAAAGAGTGTCAAAAGCCATTTGAGAGACATCAAACAAACTCGGACACACACCCACCTGCTTTCCCAGGAAAAGGTTGTCTACATGCCGACTGTTGAGGTCCCAGAGTACAACCAGACCTCTGCTGTAACCAATGAGGATTTTATCAGAGTCTTTCGGATGTTCCTGCAGGGACTCCACGGGCCCCAATGATTTTCCACACTTGTACTCCTCTGGAACGCTGAAGAGGGGAATAAGGAGACATGTGAATAAAATTACAAACTGCAAAGATTTTATTCAGCATACATCAAAGATACAGAAAACTTACAGATAAATGACAAAACCAAGCTCTATGCTGCACCAGAAAACATTTGGAAGATTTATTCTCTTTGTAGTGCCGCTCAGCTGCACTTCTATTTGGCGAAAAACCCAAATCTGAGTACACAGTACTTAACTCCCGAAACACAGAGTGCTACTGAAGTACACATCAGAGGTTACAGCAAAACTTCACTGCTAAACTTCACTCAACACTTTTATTCTCAGCAGATTCAAATGCAGGCTTGTGTGGAAAAGCATTTCACATGGAAAAATGTGCAGGTCTCAGGGTTCAATGAGTGAAGAATAAACCAAGCTGCAAGCTTTGAGAACAATGTATCGAACATTTGGTAACAATTACTCTTGATTCATGTTTGCAAAGTCTAATGGGGTGAATGGAAAGAAAACACAAAGTTCAATAAACAACTCAAAAAAAAAAAAAATCTGTGGTTCAAACGCAAAAGTAACAGCAGAAGTTGACAACATTATCAGACGCTGACATGCTTAAATTCAGTTTGAAAGCCAGACAAATGATGACCAATCAAAAGCCACAGTTCGGGATTCCTCTGTGGCTGTGGCATGGATTCAAGAGCTGGAATGTGCATGGTACACCCACAGAGTCGGGATGAGATGTAGCCATGAAGGGGGAGAGGAAAAGAGGAACGCACATGGAAAAGAAGGACTGGAGTTGTCATTTGATGGCATGGCTTGGGATGAAAACAGCCACAAGAAACAAAATTCACACAAACAATTTAAGGCTTTTACAAGAACATTTAAGAAATAAAAACAGATTTGCACTTCTTGAAAGACGTCAAGCAGGTTCAGTTAAGTTTCTGTTCATATTTATGTTTATTAGTGGATAAAAGCCTACATTTAATTTGTTCCTCAAATAAAGTGACCGAGCCTCTTTAGAAAATTTGGACTAAACTGCTCGATTCATATGGATTAGTTTTACAATCTCTATATGAACTTGATAAAGAAGCAGTTGCTTAAACTGTCAATGCAGAAACAGAAATCTCTCAGATGTCATTAAAAAGATCTTCATTTGTGATTTGAAGATGAACAAATGTCTTACAGGTTTGGAACGACATGAGGGTGAGTAACTGATGATTTTTTTTTAATTTTTGGGTGAACTAACCCTTTAACAATGTTCCCACACCTTTTGACCAATAAATCTATGATTTTTTACATGATCTTTCCATGAGTTTTTCAATCATTCATGAGTATTCATTAATTAAATACATATTCTGACAATAAAACTCTCATACATGTCAATCTAGATATCCCACATGCCTTAAAGAAAAAACAAAATCACCACAAAACACAATGTTTTTCTCCCGAGCCACAGAGTATACTCTGGCATTCCGGATCCTGCTGATTCCCAAAGATGAGTGTGCAAAGCTCATATCCTCCGTTTTAAACGCCTCCTCGGCTGGGGCCCAAGAGATTTGGCACTTGGTACAAAAGCATTTTGTTCAGTAGTTTCCTGGCTGACACATACTTATTACCAGTGGCTCAGATAGGATGCCCATTACCCCAAATTGTGCTCAGTTAATGAGCAGTTCAAGGTCTCTCAGAAGCAGATGAGGTCTACATTTAGCCAACCAGGCTATATCTGCAACAGGGCACACTGGGAAAGCTGTAATTTCTCTCAGAGTTAAATAACGCCTTTAAAAAGTAAGATGAATAGTTAGTGCAATTTCCTGCTTTGTAAAAGACATAAATTACAGCCATTAGGAAAAACAGGTTTCTTCTTAATGACTGATGTATTAAATATTTATAAATATTCTTACAATGACAACTGAATAGCAGAGTATTAAAGATCTCATCAGATCGCAGGGATCAAGGCCTTTCTGAACGCAAAACTTCTATCTGTGGAGGTGTGAAGTCAGTGCCTTGGCAGTGGGACAGGAAAGCTAAAGCTGCATATAACCTACTGACAGAGTAACAGACAGCTACAGCTGGGGGCAAAAAGAGGCAAACAGCCTTGAGTGCATCAGGACGTTTGATCCATTCCCTGTTCAAAGTGTATGAGAGAAGTGTGAAAAGCAGCTTGGATAAGGGCTAAAGGAGTGAAAGAAAATAAACAAAAGGTCTTGCTGCAGCTTCTTTGACCCCATGCACAGTCCTTTCAGATGAGGAGGGAGTCCCCAAATGCTTATTTTATGAGGGGAGTGCTGTGGAATCTGTCTGCACTGCCATCTTTTTTAGAGCCTTGAGTAGACATCCTGAGTCACAGCGACTTAAAAATACTCATGTCCCCTGAGAGACATTTAGAAAATCCTTTTCAGAGTGGTTGTAGAGAGGGTTAGGGTTAATACTAATTAATACTTTTATTCAGCAAGGACACATTAAACAGATCAACAGTGACAGTAAATACATTTATAATATTACAAAAGATTTCAATTTCAAATAAATGCTGTTCTTTTGAACTTTTTATTCAAAGAATCATTAAGAAAATGTGTCACAGTTTCCACAAAAATTTTAAAGTGCTCCAATTTTGTCATTTTAATGATTCCTAATTTTGTTTGTGGTCTCCTATAAATAGGTTTACACGCATCCAAGATCAAACACTTTTCTAATAATATACATTGCATATCACCTCAAAACTCATAGAGTCTGAAAACGGTTCGTTCGAAGATTTAGTCTCTCTAAACACCTCCTTTCCGAGAGCCTACTCTGCTGATTGGTCATAAGGCCCAGTCTGTTGTAATTGGTCAAGCAGAAACGAAACAGCCATTACCATTTCTCAATTGTGATGGTCTCTTTGTAGTGCCGCAATGGTGTAATTTTTTTTGCATCAAATACAGTGAGAGGCCTCATCCTTTGGAAATTCATCCAAAGTGGATTCGCAGCGCTGAAAACCTTCTTGCCAAAACACAAACCAAACTCTTCCAGGTCTCAGTTACAACAACATTGTTTGAGGGCACGTCAAAGTAGACATTGTCTATAGTCTTCATTATCTGCCCGCAAACAGACAGGTAACACTATTTTACTGTGTCCTTGTTACACGTTACAAGTAGTTACTATAGTAATAACTATAAATTATGCATAATTACATGCAACTAACCTTAAACCAAACCCTAATCCTACCCTAACCCAATAGTAAGTCCATGTAGCTAATTATTACTCTGTACTTAAGTGCACTTATACACTGTATAAAAGAACACCTTAAAATAAAGTGTAACAGGCTGGCATTATGCAAATTTGTTACATTGTTACGGAGCTATGTAACATGACATGAGACTGACGACTTGTTTCAGCAGTTCAGAATCACTTTTAGGAGATGATAGCTTTATTTGTTGTGCACTTTGATCTTTAAAAACCAAGCAGAACTTTTACATTCACAAACACCTATATCACACACTACATGAAATGTAATATTCGAAAAAGCATAATGGGGTACTTTAAGCAGCACAACTGTTTTCAACATCAATAATGTTTCTTGAGCATCAAATCATCATATCAGAATGATTTCTGAAGGATCATGGGACACTGAAGACAGGAGTAATGATGCTGAAAATTCAGCTTTGCATCACAAGAATGTGTTACATTTTAAAGGGGCTCTATGTAAGATTTTTACTTTAATAATGCATAAAAATACCCCGATATGTTTGCAGATATTTAGGAAACATGCTAAGTTCACCTACTTGTTTCTCAGAAAAACAATGCTACAGCCAGATATTCTACTTTGAAAATGTGCGTTCCGTGTCGGAATGTCTGTCTTTGTTTTGGTCTGTGCGAAACATGAGCTGCCAATTTATTCAATAGTATTTCGACATCACAGGTTGCCAGTTGGCGGAAAACACCGCGTATTGCAGCCATGGAAACCAACAAACAAACTGGTCAGAGAATCGCAGATTCTACCTGACCTAAAAGCCTCTGAATCCATCTAAATATCTCTATGAACAACAGCATATTAAAACAGATAAATCAACTCATCAGCTTACAGTGTTTAAGTCTCTTCAGCTTTCATTGTCAATTGCGCTCCCTCTTGTTGCTGGCAACCGCGTCTTTGAATGAGGGGGCGGGCCAAACAATATTTTGAATTTGGACTGCAGTACCTATTTTGAACACTGGGTGTCATTATTACATAGAGGCCCTTTAAATATACTGAAATAGAAAATTGTAAAAAATTTAATATTTCACAATATTACTGTTTTACTGCATTTTTGATCAAATAAATGCAGCCATGGTGAGCATAAGAAACTTTCAAAAAAAAAAAAAAGTTTAAATGGTAGTATAACAAATTATATTTTTACACATACACTTCAGAGTGGAGCAAAGAAACAGATGAATCTTGCTTTTTATGGTGACAGCTAAACACAGCCAGTCTAACAACTGGTAAAGTGGTAACATCTGGGTGATCTGATGATGTGACCAGGACAATATGGATTAGGGATGTCACAATGATTATTTTGGTAATCAAGTAATCAAACGATTATTTTGACAATTAATCAAAGTAATCGGATAATGAAAATAGAACAATAACCAGTAAAATAACTAGGTATAATAGCAATGAGACAATAACTGGTTCAGATAAAGTATCAAAAGCAAGTGATCATATGATTTTAATGAACAACACTGTTAAAGTAATGTAATATACATAATATAATACATCCTAGGTTGTACCTAGGATATCTAAGTCCACTAAAGGAGGGAGAGCATTTTCACATTTGGCTCCGAAACTCTGGAATAGCCTTCCTGATAATGTTCGGGGCTCAGACTCGCTCACCCAGTTTAAATCTAGATTAAAGACGCATCTCTTTAGCCAAGCATTCACTTAATGCATCTCATATCAGATCAATTGCACATGATTATCTTTGCTTAATGTTATGAACAGCAGCTACGCTAATTACTCTCCATTTGCTTTTCTGTGACTAGAGAGGACATCAGCTTCAGTTTGGATCCAGCCTCTTAAGAAGACCTCAGATGACCAACACCTATGAAGAGACGGCGCCAACTCCTGCGAGGACTCGAGAAGACGCAATCATCTGGATCAACATGCACATTGCACAAATTCTATATCTTGATTATTGTTAGTGTAATTCATTTTTCCAGGAGCTCATTGCTTCTACGTTCAGTTAAACTGCTAACAGTGATTGTAAATTGTAAATTATTATATTATTTGCTAACTGCATTCTTTAAATTGTAATGTTGACACGCATTCTCTGTAAAGCTGCTTTGAAATGATATGTATCGTGAAAAGCGCTATACAAATAAATGTGAATTGAATTGAATTGAATAAACAATCAACTTATGTACATTATGTAGGGCTGGACGATTATCACCTAAAATCAAAACCTCGATTAACTGAACATTTTACCTCGATTACGATTAATGAACGATTATTTTGTTAGGTTTTTTATTTCCCTCATAGTTTACTGACAATGTTTGTACTGTAAATATGATTGACTATTAAAAGGTGGGATATTTTTTCCTATTGAAAGAGTGATCTGACATTACAGCTCACTATCACCAGTTATTTTATCTATGTTCGTACTATTTCTTACAGATTTCTGCTCGTCGTAAATCAGATACAGATAAATTAGCACAGTACCAGTACGAGTGATTGCGCGTGTGAATTAGTCATACCGTCTCTATTAATTGTGAAGCTGTGGGTTGTAAATAGTTCCTTCAAAAGTAGAAAAATATATGCTATAATAAGTTGAGTTTCTAAGCTACTTTAGTGATAAATCACAGTCAGCGCTGACAACTAGTTTCTGCTCCTCTCTGTGCGCGCGATCTTCACGTTTTGTGCAGCTGTTTGTATGAGTGTTTGTGCCACAATTTTTAAGGGGGAAGTATTAACAGGATTAAAAAACCGAAATAACCGACATGGGAAAATTACGTCCGTTAGAGGTTCTGAATTTCGGTTTCGATTACTTTGATTAATCGTCCAGCCCTAACATTATGTATCATAAATTCCTGCAGAGGGCACCAACAGCCTGGTGACTGTTGTTGTTACACTTTAAAGCATGATCAACTTTGTTTAATATTAGCCAAACAACATTTAATTCAAATGTCCAGTTAATCTTTCATATTTGGCCACTTAGAAATGCTACAGCCACTGTAATTTCTTGAACAAAAGAACATGTGGACATCAAAACATGCAAACTCAGAGCAAAATAATTATGCTTCACCCTGAAACCTGCAGCGTTTACAATTTCACAATAGCAATATAAATATATATATTTTTATATTATATATATAAAAGGGGTGGTTCACGTTTTTTTTTCTAGGCTTGATTGCGTTTATGGTGTGCAGTTTAACATCAGGTAACATAGAACCAGGAACTCAACAGAGCGTTTTAGGAGAAGGGAAACAGCGGTGTAGAATAAAGGTAAAATATATATATATATATAATTATTATTATTTTTTTATATATATATATTTTACCTTTATTCTACACCGCTGTTTCCCTTCTCCTAAAACGCTCTGTTGAGTTCCTGGTTCTATGAAGCCCCTCCCTCAGAAATACGCAATGGACTGAGATTGGTTAGCTGGCCCAGTGTACCCAGTGTATTGTGATTTGCTGTCCGGAATACGTTGTCACGATTCACGTTGTCCAAGCCCCTTACCATTACAAGCAAACGTCGCATGTGCTTTGGTCAAAGTCCCGTCTTTGCTTCGGTGGAAATGTAAATAATGGCGTCAATATTGTCGTATCAATTTGAGCCCGAATCAGACCCAGATAGCAGTAATGATGAAGAGGGTAAAGCAGAACCTCTGCAAGCACGGCTTTTAATGGACATTTATGAATGTTAAGTATTTCCGTTTGTATGTGTCAAAGTGTTTAGATATGCTGTCACTTGTAAATTTTAATGCTGCCCCATAGTGTTCTGATTAAAGCTTTACTGTAGCTGAATACATGACTAAAGTAGTAGCATTTTTTGTAAAGGTATTGTTTCATTTATAGCATGAACAAGCATTTGGGTAAACAACATAAAAGTCGTAATGAAAATGCGGTACAGTGATGAACGCCAACAAACACCAACAGAAGTTCACTGGTGTGATTACATAAAAGTTTGTTGGTGTTTGTAGGCATTTGTTGGAGAAGTATGAAATAGAATTTAGCTAACAGGCTAGCGAAGCCGAACCCCGTTGGTCTGTTTACGTGCCAGAAATTATATAACTTTATAAACAATAAAACATACTTACAGTTAGGGGCCCATTAACAGCTGCTTCTGCTTTTAAAGTGGGAACGGCTTCATCTTTCAGTAATAGCCTTTGTGCAAATCCAGCATTGAACTCGTGTAGATTCTGGAAGCTGACTTACGTAAAATGTGCAGCACATACAGCTAAATTAGCATTATAATTCTCAGGAACAGAATTAAACAAATTTAAACATTGTTCCCGAAGTCTAGCGTCCCTAGGAAGAAGACTTGTTTGCATGCGACATGGCCTCGCCCAGCTTTTTTGCGTTTTTCCGGGGGCAGTGTTTATGTTAATTGCAGGGTTTATGATGTCACAAACCTGAGAAGAAGCTTGTTGTTGTCGTCCAAACCGTTTTTGTAGGCATTAAACTGCCATAACTTTAAAAAGACAATATCTCCGTTTGCATTGAACTTTCAGCACTGTAACTTTGCAGATACCGTATGCTCAAGCAGCAACATTACACACTAACTAAAGTTAAAAAAGTGAAATCGCAATAAACAACCCCTTTAATATATCGAGCAGCCTTTGAAAACGGTCTAATGCAATTTATGGATTCTCATCCATGGAATGTATCACTTCCGGCATTTTGCCGGCTGATCGGCACGGACAAAGTGCAAACGAGGATTTTTTTTTAAATATTGTACTCAAATTAGGTCGAGGAATTGTGACAGCCCTAATACTGGAAGGGCAGCTCTCACCTCTGCATGATCTCGTCCTGGAACAGCGACTTGTTCAGCAATGTGAGGGTGGGCAGTTCCAGAAAGTGTACCCCGCCACCTTCAGTGCCCAGAGCAAGAAGATCACAGCCCAGCTTCAACAGCATGACGGTAACACGTGTTGCACTGCAGAGGAGAAGGGAGCAACGTCAAGGTCATAGTTTGGACAAGATGATCAAGTCATTATATTAATTTATATAGTGCCATTGTTTAGCTTGAGTCAGTTCAGTGTTGATTTAGTTCCCTTGTAAAAATCATCAGTTATTAAGTGCATTTCATCTATATAATATTGTTGAATAGTAGGTCATCACTAAGTAAATTTGGGGAGATACGACCAAGATTAGGGGAAAAAAGGAAAGAAAAGGAAAAAAACCTTACCTGGTGCTCTCGATGCCTGGCCTGCCAGGCAGATTGAAGCTGTGAACCTCTATCAAATGTGAGCGGTTTTCTCTCTGCACAATCTCCCATAAGTGAATGGTGTTATCATCCAACAGAGAAAGTATCCTCCCCTATAAAGAGGTAAAAAAAAAAAAAAAATATCCCATTCAGCTTCATTCTAATATTCAACTATTTAAATAGTTTACTTCATTCAGCTATTCAACTATTTGAATAGTTTACTTCATTCAGCTATTCAAATGGCAACTTCCAATAGAGAAAAAGAAGACCTCAACAACTTTAATAAAACACACCCCAGCAACAAACCAATGGTTGATGTAAACGTGCACCTTATGAGTAGAGGATTAAAACATGATCTTACCTGTCCATAGAGGAAGTGTATCTGAGTGACAACAGCTGTGTCTTTATGAAGTCCAGTCATCTCCACACCAGGAGCGCCATATCTTAATGCAGAGTCAAGGAATATTTTACAGTGGTGCATTCTAGTATTCCCATCTGTTTTGGAAACGTATTACCTCAAGGACAACATTTCAGACTAGGTTTTGAGAGCTGAATAACGAGTTGATTATTTCTTCAATTTATCAAGTATTCATTCTTTCTTGCTTAATGTACAAACTTAAACATAGCTGAAGCAAAACAAAATAATGCTTCGCAATAAAAAAAAATTGGAAGATGAACGAATGACAAAAAAGAACAAAAAGATTAACACACAGTATACAAGCAAGAGTTGGTTGTTAGTCATCAGCAGCAGACCAGCTCCAGACAAACAATGACACTCAAAACTGTCCTGTTACTATAGCTAATATTACAACAACAGCATATATTGGTTTCATTTTCATTACTGATTTTATTGATCAATTGCGACACGTGTTTACTGTCATGTTCAAGCTAGGCTGTGATCTTCTTGCTCTGGGCACTGAAGGTGGCAGGGTACACTTTCAATCTTTTTAAAAGGGAAAATCAAGCCAAAAAAAAAAAGCTAAATTACAAAGTGGTGAATGTAGTAAAAATGTAAAGTCAACAGCAACACTGTGTAAAGACTTAAACTCATGAAACAGGATTCTCTTAGGGAAGTAATTACAACCATATAATGCTCACTGTCCTCTGGGCTAAACACTAAGAAATGAGCCAAAATAAAATCAAAACTAAATAGCTCTGATTGGCCCACACTCAATCTGATCCTGAATGTCTCCAGAATCGAGAGAAATCCCCTACTTCTCTTTTTCAGTTTGACATCAACAGCAGTTGGCAAAGCTGATTGTGCTTTTCTTGAATAGACTGTTGCTCAAATGATTTCAGGATGACTATTGTAGTCTGCTTTTCATTACAAAACTACACAGCGTTCCTCTTATAACAAAAGTGTGGATATCTAGGTCAAATCTGATCCATGTAAAAATGATCCAAACTCTGCAGGAAGGAGGAGACATCTTCAGAAAAAATAAAATTCAGCAGGCCAGCAGCTCTTTAAAAGTAAAATCTTGATTTTAAACAGCATGAATGTGTTTGGAACGGCACACTATTATTTAAGATGTATACTGTGCAAAGCATGCATGTATTATATATTATATTATATTATATTACATTAATGCTGAATCTATTGCCATAAAGACTTAAGGCAGTTCTGAAGGCAGAAGGGGGTCCAACCCAGTACTAGCAAGGTGTACTATTAGTGGCTGGTGAGTATATATATATACAANTCAATATCTTTATAAAATATTTTTTATTTTAATATTTAATAAATATTTTAATGCATATATTTTCATTATATGGACAATATAATGAAATATTATTCACTTTCAATGGGTATGAATGGACATGATGATTCTGAACACAGTCCATTTCTCTCAGCAAACTTGCTTGTGAGGCAGGATAGGTACATCTGATTCAGACTAACGAGAAGAGATGCATTCATGGTGTGACGGGAGCACAGGACACACCGTCAGCTCGACTGAGCCCAGAACAAAAGCTCTGGCTGTGTGGCACTGCTGCACGTCACCCTGCCACCTCACACACAGCGTTCGGAGAGCCACTTCAGCTGCTGCCTAATCAAGCCCATAATGTCTTACACAACCAGGCTCTTGAAACGGCACCCCAGACGAACTGCTCCATTCTGAAGTCCCCTTGGTTGCCATGGCAGCCTCTCTATTATGTCACATGGGAACAGGCATACTGTTATTTGCAGAAGAGTCTCATATGCCCCAAAACTGCTACACAATGAAAAGGTTCAAAAGCTAAGAAACATGTGACACTGAGAGCATTTACATGGACAATCTAAAACCAATTATGCTTAATAACCAGATAAGGTGTAAGGTCATGTTAACACCTTAAATGGCATTGTTTATCGGTCATATGGTCATAAATGGTTTATGCGACATAAACATGTCGATTTTTGTCTGCATGAAATTCCTTTACCAGACAAAATTAAAGTTTGAATGCAAATGTGGTGATACATGATAGATCACAAAATACATGATAGTTAGTGCTGTCAAATCGATTAATCACATTGAAAATAAAAGTTTATAATATATATATATATATCTTCCATAAAACAAAAAAATGAATAAGGGATGCAATGAAAACAACCTCTAATGATGAAGTAATATACCCAAAACAATTGGACTGCATTAAAGAAAGTCCAGCTCAGATGTCCAATCCATAAAATAACGGTTTAAAAAAAAAAAAA
>RJVU01026577.1:3989610-4004099 GCA_003731715.1 Anabarilius grahami
TAAAAAAAAAAAAAAAAAAAAAAAAAAGTAAACACTTTAAGAACCCCTGGTTTATTACATATATTTTGACAAATTTGATTATGCTTTAGCATAATTTTAACATTTAAATCCATTCAGCAGAATTCAGCATAAAACAAAATAAAATGACACCAAATAATTTAGCTTTCCTTNAAAAAAAAAAAAAAAAGTCATGAAGAAAAAGTCACGAGGAAACGTCTGAACAGAACTAATAAATCTCTCAAAAAAGAACTCTTAATGCCGAAGAAAAGAGAAACCGAAAAACACTAAGCTAATGCTATATTCCCAAATGTTATTCAAAGACATCCAGTTTTAATAAGGATGGAGTCAGACTGGGTAAACCAAACTTTGATCTCTCATCACACCCCCTTCAACACCCAACCAAATGCCTTCAAAGCTATCTCTCATTACTCAACCCTTTATTTACACCCAACCAGTCTCTGTCTTCTCTCCATCCTGAGTCTTCTTGTCTGACGGACGAGGAATTAGCTTCTAGGTGCTGACAGATATTCGCTCAGATCTGGTGAGTGGCAGGTTGTCAGATCAGGCCGTCCTCAGCTACCACCCTCCCCACCGAGTGAGTCGAGGCTGCAGACTGACCGTCTCTCAGCTGGGCTGTGCCTGACACTACCAGCCTCCTAAAGCTCAAAGACCTGCACTGTACCATCACAATCACCATAATATCACTGATCCTGCCTGTATCTCAGCTTCCATCTCAGGAAAAAAAGCAAGCATTACTGTGAAAATGTTGGAAGTATTCCATCCAAGATGTTTTGGCTGTTTGGCTCGTCCAGTCCAAGAGGACTAGATAATGACAGCTTACTAGAGAAGTCTCCAACACTTTATTCCGATAATACCCTCCTAAACATTCCTTCATCCCACTGGACTTAAACATTCAGGCCTGGACAGTGTCAACTATAATTATGACAATTTAGAAGTTTGTTTTTAAAGTACCAAGTTTGATAGGACTAACACAACATGTACTGAGTCACATTTTGCACAAAGGCAGATGACTCAAGTCTTCAACACAACAGAGCCATACATCCAGAGTAATTAATCACAATCAGTGAACCATAAACTAGGCCGTTCCCCTACTGCATTGTCTCACTGATCAAGATTAAAATTAACAAATCTTTCTCAATATTTGTACTGAGAGTTTGGAAAAGTATCAGCAAGGATGCAAAGAGTTTAATACTATAACATTGAAGAAGCCGGTGTTCAATAACTGCGTTAATGTAAAATGTCTGTTTCTCTCACAAAAGTTTGGACACACCATTATATAGACTAATACAGATAACTCCATCACCATTTTATAAAAATCCCTGTAATCTAGACAAACAGTGGCTACTTATAAAATTTGTATAAAAAAAAAAAGAATTGTCCACATTTAGGTCTACATGGAAAACAATTGTGCTGATTAAAGGGTTAGTTCATCCCAAAAATTCATTAATTACTCACCCTCGTGTCGTTCTACACCCGTAAGACCTTCGTTCATCTTCCAAATACAAATGAAGATATTTTTGATGAAATCCGATATGTTGCTTTCACTTGGGGATCAGAAATCTAATAACCTCATTCAAGGTCCAGAAAAGTAGTAAAGCTTCCAGGTTCTACGTCAGAACACCGGCTCAGTATTGGCCGATATTGTTCTCGTGAGCAGCACAACGCATGCGTGTGATGCTGACACAGGAGCCGGCCAATAATGAGTCGGCGTTCTGACGTAGAACCTGGAAGCCTGCACTGTTTTTACAACGTTAACAGCATAGGAGAATGACAAGAAAGAGGAGAAATTGTTTTTTTTGTTCTGCGCACAAAAAGTATTCTCATCGCTTCATAACATTAAGGTTGAACCACTGCAGTCACATGGACTATTTTAACAATGTCTTTACTACTTTTCTGGACCTTGAATGATGGTAATTACGTTGCTTTCTATGGGAGATCGGAAACCTCTCGGATTTAATCAAAAATATCTTAATTTGTGTTCCGAAGATGAACGAAGGTCTTACAGAAATTACATTTTTGGGTGAACTAACACTTTATTATTTTTGTGGAAACATACATTGTTTTTCAGGATACTTTGATGAATAGAAAGTTCAGCACAACAATTACTTGAAATTGATTTTTTTAAACAAATGTGAAAAGTATTTACTGTCCACTTTTGATCAATTTATTGCATCCTTGCTGAATAAAAGTATTTATTTCTTTCCAAACTTTCGAATGGCCATGTTTATTAACAAAAAGTGATCCTATATCAACTCCATGGCAGTAAAGTGCTTACAAAAGGATACATTTTGATGGCCCCTGATTTAGTTCCAATGGCCATAAGCTGCAGTTTGGGATCATAGGCCAAAGCACTTGGCTGGTTTGGGAATCCATGTTCAACTGTCTGAGTAAAAGAAGAAAAGAGGAAATCTCACATTCAGAACTTAAACTCACATGTAAATGTACATCAGATTTAAAATTCCTTTATACTAAAGGGTTAAAAAAGAAACCAAGTCATACTTCATTGACCTCTGATGAGCTCTGATGCTACAATTAACAATGCAGTAGTGCAATCCCGACAGGAAGGGGATTTCCTTGTTTTTACAAAAAAAAAATAGCACAGAACCAGAAATAGTAAGGAAGGAAATCTAGTAGATTTGACAGACAATGACAAATTCATCTTCACACATGCCATCAAAAACTGATTTGCATAAACATGTTTTGGGGCAATTCTAAAGATGTCACCTTAAATAAACATACAGAGGGCATGAATGAATTTAAGCAAAACCAGGCTTGAAGTTGGCTGAAAGATGCAGATTTCTTCTCACAGGTTGACAAAGTGTGACCTGGCAAATAACAGGACCTTCATGTAACATTACACACATGAAGCTTCATCAGTATGACACACACAAACACCTTCCTTCCACACCACCGCTGTTTGTCCTAAACCATCTGTGAATAAATGTCATCAGCAGCATTTGAGAAATGAACAAAAACTGAGGAGAGGACTAACCTAAAAACGTGTAAAAATGGTAGCTCTCATTTCCTACTCTAGTGCTTTACAATGAGGAGGAGGGAAGGCTAGAAATGTTGCCAAAGTTTGGTCATCAGTTAAAAAAAAAAAAAAACCTACAATCAAACCCTTTCTGTGTTTCTGGCAGAGGAAAGCAGCACGATAGGCTACATTCAAGTTTCAGTAACAAACATCAACAAACGAACTATACTTTTTAAATTTAATAAATACTCACTGACATTTTTAGCTCTTAAATAATCTCATGTATATTATTTATGTTGTATGGATAGAAAAATGGATAGCCTACCAAATTAAAAAAACACTGCATGAAAGAAACTTTGGAGAAAATTGAAGCGCGTCGTTTGTAACGGCTGACGATACAAACATGAGTAAACTTTGAGGTCACTCACAAAAGACAACGCGCCCTGATCTCATCTGATTTAATGAGCTCCATTGATGAAGATGAATATCAAACAACACATTTATCCTCGTAAAGCTATAGTGCACTAACAAGAAGAAAAGCTTGCTAGATATAAAGTACTAAATGTTTCAAACAACTTTCACGCGCTTTATATTGTTGATACTTTGCGTATATATCTGGCCCTGTTAGTTGGAAAACACTGCTGTTAACAGTCGCATGTTAATAAAAACACCAGTGCATGTAATTATGAATGTATTTGCTTGAATTAATTGTTCAGTCGATTTCAGTGCAACCCGAAACCGCATGCATGCTCGAGAGACAGGAGACCCAATGCTATATATCCCACATACCTTATTGAATGCAAATAGATCCTGCTTGATTTTCTCACGATGAGGGTCATTTCCCTGCCGTCTGAACCTAAACTTCATCATCCTGAAGCCGAATCAGAGATATATCTCACAGCCTGCACCGTCTCAGATGGATAGAAATTCCGTTAGGCGTGAATCGGTGCAGAGAAACAATGTGATCCTTCATGCAAGCTCCAGTTTCTTTTGTATCCACTCCTCAAGCCGTGCAAGTTTTCAGCTGTGTGTTTATGCAGTTAGACCACAGGGCAAATTCACAGGAACCACGTCTTAGGAGAGCCAATCAGAGGAAAGAATCTGTGACCAATTCACCAAGCCACGCCCACCGCCAGCGTACGCGTGGAAAACACGGATCAGGATTCGGCTGGATTAACTTTATTGATTCACACGTTTGAATTGCCTAGCATCAAATTAATTACAATGCATGAAGATGCATCTTTTATTGAAATGAATTATTTTACAAAGTTGACTTTTTTTTTTAAACAAGCATAATGTTAATATTATTCAATGTGCATTCAGTGTAATTCAATTATAAAGAAACAGTACAGCAGATTTTATTTATTTAGAACAAAGACTTAATATTAAACATACATTCACTGTACATATAGTGCATTTCCAATCCACATAGAGAATTTAACAATTACACATAAATGCAAACATTATATAAATATGTAAAACATCATAGTAGTGCAACTTCAAAACTAGTGGCTAAATTTCTCTTTCTTTCATACAAAAGTAAACTCTTGCTGATCATGTGTCTAGAACTAGAGGTAGTAATATACTGTTTTAAATTATAGGACCATATGTTCAACTTAATGGAAAGCATGCAAATTATTGTGAATAACAATCTAATTCTGGAGCTTGGTTTAGAAATTGCAAACAGACATATTGCACTATCAATAATGACAGGTGGCTTTGGATGTGTAGGAGTTTAATTGTGTCTGATTGCAGTTATTGCCATGAAAGTAATAATAAATAACATCTGTGAGGAGTGCTAGAGCAGAGTGATTTCACTGGGTGGCAGAGTGAGTCTCTTCTCTCGTACTGACAGCAGGTTCTCCACATGCATGGCGATGACACGGCACAGCTCAAGACTCTGTAAAGTGAAACGCACAGGAATAAGCTCCGCCCACACTGGCCCGGTGAAAATGACTAACAACCTTAAAATGACCAGACTCGATTAGATTATGTGGTGATTTGGAATCATACATTAAGTCCGAAGTCTATACCTGGTCCAGCTGTAACTGTGTAATGCGTTGAGACATTAGGTCACCCAGCATTATCTCCACGTACGGGTAACTGGAGCCAGCTGTGGGCCTCTGTGTGCGGGTGGACTGGACTTCCTTCAGCGGGAACTTCACCATCGGCTCCTAAGGAACATTGAAAACAGCTGTGAAGTCTATACGTGACCATGTTATATAATATCTTGGGAGGAAATGCAAATAAATTTGCAAATATAGGGTATTATGGACACTTTAGCAGTGCCAATGCAGATTACATATTCAATCCCAGAATAATTGCATACTTTTGCATAAATTGGTGCAAAAATCTGTTAAGTCTATATCTACCACATGCCATTTACCAACATACAGAAAAACTTTTGAACGATATGCCATCATTCAAAAGTATGGGGTCAGTAAGATTTTTGAAAAAAATTATACTTTTATTCAGCAAGGATGCATTCAATTGATCAAAAGTGACAGTACAGATATTTATAATGTTACAAAATATTTTAATTTCAAATAAATGCTGTTTTTTAATAAGCAGCACAACTGTTTTCAACATCAATAATAATAATAATAATGTTACTTTAGAAACAAATCATCATATTATAATGATTTCTGAAGGATCATGTGACACTGAAGACTCAGCAGGGTTCAACTTTGCATCACAGGAATAAATTACATTTTAAAATATATTAAAAAAGAAAATGGATATTTTAAACTGTAAACATTTTTTTAAACAACATTACTGTTTTTGCTGTATTTTTGATCAAATAAATGTGGCCTTGGTGAACATAAGAGATTTCTTTGAAAAATATTAATATATCTCACCAACCTCAAACTTTTGTACAAATTCTGCCATTATTTACTCACTCTCAATTCATCTTAATTATGACTTTTTTAATTTTAAAAAATTTTTAAGTTAAGCTACTAAATTAAGGAATACTTAGAAATACAGCTTTAAAAATGTATCTTTTTTTACACAGGCTTTTAGTAAAGATTGGGAAATAAGGTGTTAAACTTACATGAGTATCTTTGCTCAGAAAGTTCAGACCATTATAATTGACAGCCAGTACGCACGGGGTGTCGATAGCACCATTGCTGCTGCTCTGTATGTAGAAGAATGACGAGCCAAACATGGGAAAAGCACTCACAAGCCCTGAAACAGAAACACAAGTATAACAATCAGCCTTTTAAATTAAATGGCTGCGCGCCTCGACATTGGCTGTTCTCCTAAGTCAACGCCTCACCCAGAAATTGTGCTTTGGCCTGATGAGGACTGAGGGGCTGCACCTGCTGCATATGCTGGGTCACCATGTTTAACCACTGCTGGGGCCGCTGGAGACCAAAGAGCAGGGTGGGAATACACTCCTGAACCTCATGGCTGATGGCAGAGAACAAGAGAAAGTTAGTCTATAGATGAGGTGTCAAGCTTAAATTACCTCACTGGCACTAGAGAGGTGCTTTTCTCCATCAGGTTCTAGCTGAACAATTACAACAAACACAAGTGTTTTTACAATCATGGGTTTAACCTATATAGATTTATTGGCACAGTAATTAATGTGTGGACAGACATCTTCAGAGTGACTCCTTTCTCCCACATATCTAGTAATGATCCCTGGGATTGCATTTATTTACCCAGGGCTGCATTTATTGGATCAAATAAACAGTAAAAACAGTAAAATTTTGAAATATTGTTACAATTTAAAAATATCTGTTTTCTATGTTATTATATTTTAAACTGTAATTTATTCCTGTGATGCAAAGCTGAATTTTCAGCATCATTACTCCAGTCTTCAGTGTCACATGACTTTCAGAAATCATTCTAATATGATGATTTGCTAAACAAAAAATCATGCATTTTTATTATCAACATATCTATGTTAAAAGCAGTTGTGCTGCTTAATATTTTTGTGGAAATCTTAATACATTTTTTCAAGATTCTTTGATGAATATAAAGATCAAAAGAACAGCATTTATTTTAAATATAAATCTTTTGTAAAATTATAATGTCACTTCTAAATGAGAAATGTTTTAAGCTTTTGATGAATACATAGCATATCAGTTCTTCCTCTGGTTGATAAATTCAGTATGTGATGTCAGATTAATGTCATTACATGGAGGGCAGGTAGAGCGAGTCCTTGGCACGATGTTGCAGAGCTGCCAGTTTTGACACTTGCTGAAACTGCTGCTCACTGGCCTTACCCTGTGGGACAACATTGAGCAGCCCTTTCAAGTAGTCCGGGGACACCTGCAAAATGTGAGTGAAGATCAGATTAGTAGCCTGAACAGAGGAAACTTAGATCAAAACAAGAACAAATGCCTTAGATCTTTGTAACTTATGAAATAAGCAGCACAAAACATGAAAGGAATGTCTGGGAAACTGAATCAGTCTGGCTGATGTACCTGATTGTAATGCATAGTCACTCCGAGCTCATTGTCAAACTTTAGTGGCTGCGTCCATATCACTCTTCGAAACCACAGGCTGTAGTTGCTATCAACATGTTCAGCCTCTGTAGCAACATCCAAAATGTACTCCCTTTTGTTTAGAGGGCGGACATTTTGACCTGGGGAAAGAGTGATAACACATGAGAAAAAGGCTTTCGATCCTTGTATTACTTGTTTCATCTTAGTTAAAGGGATAGTTCACCCAAAAATGAAAATTACCCCATGATTTACTCACCCTCAAGCCATCCTAGGTGTATTTGACTACCTTCTTTCAGACCAACACAATCGGAGATATATTTAAAAATATATCCTTGCTCTTCCAAGCTTTATAATGGTAGTGAATGGGGGTCACGATTTTGAAGCCCAAAAAAGCACATCATCCATCATAAAGAATAATCCATATGGCTCCTCAAAGGCCTTCTGAAGCGAAGTGATGGGTTTTTGTAAGAAAAATATCCATATTTAAAACTTTATTAATTATAATAACTAGCTTCTGGTAGACGGCCGTACGCATGACGTATTGACGAACATGGAAGCACAGAGTATAGAGAAACAAAACACTGGGCGTGAATTAGAAGTCTAAAACGAGAATTTTTAAAAACAAAATGTCAGAGGATTTCGATATAAGAGAAGAGGCGATTGAGTTTGTTGCACGGCCTTATTTGTTTGAACCGCAAGAGGTGTCTAAGCTTACGGTACTCATACATCATACATCATATATCGCGTCGGAGGTTACTCTTGTGGCGCAAGTCGACTTGTGCAGTATGCATATGGTCGTCTGCGGAACGCTTCAGAAGGCCTTTATTAACCCCTGGAGCTGTATGGATTATTTTTATGATGGATGATGTGCTTTTTTGGGCTTCAAAATCTCGACCCCCATTCACTACCATTATAAAGCTTGGAAGAGCCAGGATATTTTTAAATATATCTCCGATTATGTTTGTCTGAAAGACGATAGTCATATACACCTAGGATGGCTTGAGGGTGAGTAAATCATGGGATAATTTTCATTTTCATCTCTTTAAAATGACCCTTTTCTTTCCAAGATAAGTGAACTACTATCTCAGCTACTGAAAACAATAAACACCGAATTATTTTAAAAATGTGTTTATCTTTTTGTCATCTCACCTCTGTTTGTGACCACAAATATAGCATACTCATCCAAGGCCTCAAGTTTATGCAGACCCATCTCATAGCACAGCTCTTCAATGGCATCCAGAGCCACCTTCAAAGCAACAAAAGTGAATTAGAATCAAACGTTTCCTACTAAATGAATTATCATGATTGGTCAAACTGCAAAAAATATCAAAGAGCCAACTTACTGAGCAGGTTTTGATCTTTAGGTGGCGTTCAATTCCACCAGGAAAAAGAAACAATTGGCGCTTGGAGCTCCTTCCAGCCTTGAAAAAGATTGTACATGATTAAGTGAAAATGTGACTGAAATTAGCATTGAAATTTGCTTATGTGCAACTAACCAGCATAGCTTTCAATTCCATCCCATTAGGATGCTCAACACGTCCACCATATTGGAACGTCTTCCTTAGGTTCTGCTCACAAGCCTTGGCAATCCCTATCAATGTATCGTGTTAATTGTATTCGACAGTCAGTATATAATCAGTTTGATCTGTGTAGCTGTAACACGTGGTTAAAACAACAGTATACCTTGAAAGTGCACCCCAGGACTTGCACAGACATCCTGGAGGTATTTAAGCAGGTAAGGTTTGAGCGCCTCTGAACACTTGTAGTATGCAGTGAGGATGTACAGCAGCCTCCAGCCTCTCTGACAACTCTCCCTGTGAAACACAGTAAAGATCATCTTTTGCTCTGCTTGGCACATTTCAATGAATCCTACATGATTTGCTCATTCAGAAAAAAGCATTTATACGTCTTAGAGCTGGTGTTCCCAGTGATCTGCTTGAGGACTTGGCAGTACGCTTCATCCTTCATTAGTCCATATTCACCACTCAGCTGCAACAGAGACTGAGCTTATATCACAGTGGCATTGTAGACATTAAGCACATTCCTGTCTGGGATCTTAATATTTTATGATGGCAAGGCAATTTGGGCTATTTAAAGAGTTGCATACCCTTAGGATGGTGCTGACAACGTCCTGCTCAGCCTGACCTTTCATAGGGTAGTCTCCCATAAACTTCATTATAGCTGAAGGATAACCATTATTGAAGTCATATTACATAGCAAACATTACATTTTTGTCAATGAAAGAAAAAAATCTGTCACTTCATCTGTGTTAACATGTAACATTCTGCTTACCAAGAAAAATCTCTGCAGCTACTCTGTTCATGTTTTCATCAGTGAACTCGATCAGGGACTCTTGAATTGGAGACTACAAAACCAAAGCAAAAATCAGAATATGCATAAAAAAAGCTTCATAAAATATATTATTCGTGTTTATTATTATTATCATATAAAGGTATATTAAAATAATATAAAAGGTATTAAAATTCCTCTGATACCAGATGCCACATTAATATGTATAACATCAGTTCAAAATTCAAATCATTATTCACTGAAAAACAACATATATTCACCCTAGATCTCCAATGTACTATTAATTAATGAATCATTCTTTGAGATGGTTCTTTTTACTGAATGATCCAATTTTAGTGAATAACTTAATTAAATTGTTTCTCACACAAAGCTATCATATGACTTGGAATATAGTGCACAAGATGTACGAACGGCTTTTTGAAGCTTAAAAGCCTCAATATCTGTTCATTATAATAGCATGGTGAGTAAATCATGACAGAATATTCATTTTAAATTAACTATGTTCTTTTAAAAAACACCATGTTTTAAAATTAATAGTATGGTATGTATTCTGTACCTTGGAAAATTTCACCATTTCTGATGGTTCTCTGGATTCCTTTGTTTTCTTTGACTTTTTCTTATATGAATCACTGCAACATACAAGCACATGTCAGTGTATCTATTATATTTTTTCTTAATTCAGATATGCAACTGTGAGAGCATGAGCTCGCAATGCCCCATGATGTAATCAACAAACCCGTTTTTTCTCTGGGCCCCCCTGAAATATTTCTTGGCAAACTCCACCATGTTGTATTGGCTGTCCTGCAAGATTCTCTCATCGATGTCCATATCAGCGCTGTCTGTGTAGGCCTCTGCATACTCACTGACAGGAGACGCCACCTAGAGGTGAGATGCAGTGACACAACAGCTTTCAGAGGGATGTATTTGTGACACATAAATCAGAATTTCAGACTACATGTCTGTGAAGCACATATACCTCAATGGATCGGTCCAGTTCATGGGCTGCGGCAGCGGACCCCACAGCTACAGCCACGGCGGCCGAGGCGGCCACGCGACCCTGCTTATTCTTGGGTTCCTCTTTCTTGTCCACAGGAATGTTAATGAAGTCAGGAGCAGCCACTGGCTGAACAAACTCCACAGGGAAAACCCCAGATCGCCCATGAATGGCCCCAAACTTCCAGCCTTTGCACAAAACAAGAAATTAGCATGTGATGGTAGATTGACATTTTAAGAGAAAATTAGAGTGCCTATATAAAAAAGCATCAGAGTAACCATCATGCTAAGAGAAGGAAGACTGTTTCTACACATGCAACTAGGGATGCATAAATTCAGATAAATCCGCTCTAGAAATTCAACAGCTAAGTGAAGCACAGTAAAACAGCACATCAAGAAACCACCAAACAGCACTCCATGCAGGACCCACCAAAATCAGGTGTGTCTCTTTTTAACTCCTCCAGGAGAATCACCTTCTTTTTCACTATGCAACCATAACACTGGCCTGTGAAACAGCCACAGAGCCAGCAGTCAAACTTATGGCTTAGGTGAGCAAGTTATTGTCCCGTTTGTATAATATTTTACACCCTCAGCATACTATTTAGCTATATTATGTCATTAAACTATCATTCAAAAGTTTGGAGTCAGTAAGATTTTTTGTAGAGAAAAATACTTCAAGCAAGGGCATGTTAAATTCATCACAAAGGACAGTTGACAGTCACTTGAAACAGGATGTATGTATGTAGGTCATTGAAAAGAAAATATTTTTTTAAATTATGAAGAAAAAAGTAACAATTACCTAGTAAAATTAATCTAGTAGTATATGTATGCTCCAGTAATGTAATATTTTGTATAAAAAGTAAATAAAAATGAGTTTTAATTCAAAATTTTAAAACATGTTAATCATGGAATAAGTCATTTTATGTATAAAAGGCAGTTTTTTTTCTTCAGTAAATTAACAGATTAACATTATTGACCCATGTGTGTCTTCAAGTGTTACATTTCAGAGCTGATATCCTAATTATTTAGGCTCTTTTTCCCACAAATATGAAGTGTAATGTACGGTCTTCATGACCACTTTTGGTTTAAAGCAGTCTCACCTGCATCCAGGCCTTCCATTTTCTGCAAGCGTATGATGTCTCCCTTGTGGAAACTCAGCAGCGATCTGTCATCTGTAATGTAATTACGCACAGCAACGACATAGTCTGAGTCCTAGAGCGCGCGAGAGAGAGAGAGCACAATTAACGCACGTCACCGCAGCCAATCATCCCCGAAGTGAATCAATGTATAAGGAAACTGACCTTTTTCAGCTCTGTGATGAAGTAGTCAATCATGGTTTTGACCTGAGGAGCTTTGGCAGAGAACAGAATCAGTTTCTCATTGGTGAGGTTGAACTCCAGCATGTTTTTGGAAGGAATGGTGACGAACATGATCTCTGTATAGCTGTAAGAGGTTAACAATAATCACAACAAGGAATATTTATGATGGTGATGGTGGTATCATTAACTGAATACTAATTGATTAAAAACAATGACAAAACACAGACATTAAAAGCCTGATCAACTGGTACCTGTAGGGTCGTAAAACTCTGAAGTAGTCTGGGGCTACCGCGCTGCTCCTGACCATTTTTAAAAGCTTGATCCCTCTATGAGATACAGACAGCACCTGGACCCCTGTGCCAACGCTGCCCTGTTCAGGACAACAACAGGAAGATTCTCACTAGGCATGGTTTAAATATCAAGTTCAGTCATTAAACTCTAGATGGCGCAGGCTGATAGGTCCTTTACATTCAATCTGCAAGCAATCACACCTGTAAAGTAAACTACAGTAAACAACAGTCTTTACTGTAAAATAGTCCTGCAGCAGTCCTAGTCCTGGTGTTTTAATCTCTTTTGTCCACTTTCGACCACTTCTGTCCTGATTTCTTTGAGGGGAGGGTCTATGGGCGGGTAAATGTATGGGCTTCTTCAGAAGTTTTGATTTAATAGGCAAAATAACAGCACGCAATTTGCACATGAACGTGACTGGAGACAACGGGAAAACATACAGAGAGCATCAGCTTTCATTTCTGCTCTGCACGGTAAGTGCACGTTAGAAAACAGAAATGTTTAGGGAACAGCTGACAAAGTTTAAATCCCTTCTTGCTAGTGCGCTTCCCATAATGTTTATTGCGTCAGTAGGCAGAGAGTAGGCCGTGTTTAGTGGCTGTTCGAATGCATTCGGCCACATGAGCGTCTACACCACAAACGCAATCCGGTCGAATGCGTTTTCGACTACCTCTGGAAGTGGTCGGAAGTGGACAAGCTGAAAACGTTTTACACCCCGTTTACACCTGTATTTAGCATCGTCTACTCGATCGACCAAAATGCATCTTAATACCAGGTGGAAACAGGGCCTTTGTGAGCAGTGTGCTATGCAGAGCAACCAGCAAAACCAGCACTGACCAACATAAACCAGCCTGGAGCAGCACTGGACTTGTCTACGCAGGCTAAAGACAGGCTGGTCTACGCAGGTGTTTTCAGAAGGGATACTCTGAGTGAGATTCCTTACAGATGCTGGGAAGAGGCGTGAGAAGTAGATCTCCCAGGTGTCTCTTGCGGCAACCACAATCTTCTTCTTCACATTCTCATCCTGGATTGTGGCATTGATGTCAACGCTGTGCTCCGCTGTCACAATACAGAAGACACATTTTTTCCTCTCAATAAGCAGAGTTCACATATTACAAGGGGATAATGTGTATGTAAGTGAAACATAAATCATACCAAAAAGGGATTTCATCTTCTGCCTTTCTTCTGTTGTAATGCGAATGCAAGCCTCTGAGAATGTGTCATGGACAATCTGAAAGTTTCATTATAATTACGGTTAATAAAAGTAAAAACAATCACAAATTCATACACTACTATTCAAAAGTTTGGGGTCAGGATGAACGTGGACAGTATTTGGAACTCTCAACTTCTCGTAAGTGTGGATTGAATGTTAAGACTGTTTTAAGAATCGATGGCATGCTCCTTTTGATATTGTCTCAACTTTTTTAACATCTTTGTAAACCTGTATTTTTTATTTATTTATTTAGTCAGTCTACATTCTGTTTTTGTATTTTATTTCTATATTCTTGAAGTCTACCAGGGGTGGGTTCTAGATTTGTATAAATGTATTCTTGGATTTCTTGGCCTTTAAAAAAAGAAAAAGAAAACTCAATAAACAATTGTTAACAAAAAAAACAAAAAAAAACATTTGGAGTCAGTAAGGTTTGCTGCAAAAGATTTCTATTTCAAATAAATGCTGTTCTTTTGAGCTTTCTATTCATTAAAGAATCCTGAAAAAAAATTATTACAGTTTCCACAAAAATATTAAGCAACTTGAGCACCAAATAAGCATATTAGAATGATTTCTGAGGGATCATTTGGCACTGNCATTTCACACTGAATTAGATTTTAAAATATATTATATATTAAAATGGAAAACAGTTATTTTAAATTATATAAGTTATCATATAAGTTACTGTTTGTACAGTATTTTTGATCAAATAAATCTGACTTTGCGAGCATAAGAGACATCTTTCAAAATATTTTTAAAAAAATCTAATTTTATCAGTAGTGCACTTTAAATTATGGCTGTCAAAGTTAAATATCTTTATACAAGTGATATTATGTCCATAAAGTGAGGGTAAGTTATTATATTATTGAATTATTGATCTATTTCAGTGTTCAGTGTTTTCATTTATTGTGCATTTTAAT
>RJVU01026577.1:4004342-4056719 GCA_003731715.1 Anabarilius grahami
TCCCCACGAGGGAAATGGATTAATAAACATACTAAATGATGTTTTTTTGAAAATGTAAAAATGCAGAATGTTTCCTGTGATGGTTAGGTTTAGGGATAGGGGTAGTGTAGGGGGATAGAAAATACAGTTTGTACAGTATAAAAACCATTACGCCTATGGAGAGTCCCCACTAAGATAGCAAAACAAACATGTGTGTGTGTGTGTGTGTGAGAGACACTGTTGCACAAATTTACAAGTTTCATGATCCAATCTTATTGCCAAAACTATTATTCCACACTGACCTATTGTTTATTTTTTTAGGAACTGAATGAATTAATGTGTTAAATAAACAAATTACGAGATTAATCACAATGAAAGATTGAAAAGATTAAATGATTGACAGCCCTAAAACCAAAGTTAACAGAAAGAACAAAATAAAAATTCCAAACCTGCTTAAACAAGAGGTCTAGTATCAGCGGGTGGTTGAAGCTGTCTTTCGGATAAAAAACCTAAAAACACATGACAATTTTTTAATGTTTCATAATCTTTTCCATACTTTCTTGCAATGGCTCTATGTCCCATTGATCCAATCCAAAACAAATGACACTAGCCTCTTTCCTCAGGTAGATTTTCCAGGGTACATTGGTGTAGGTGTAGTGCTCTTCACTGCTCCTCTTGTGCAGTTGAGTCTGAATATTCTCTTCTTCTACTGGAAGTTCTCTAGATACTGTAATGTGACACACCACAGTGACGTTACAGCCAGGCTAATATGGTCTCTATATCGAAATGAAATGACATAAATGATCTGAGTTTACCAGGAGCAGGGGCCGGGAATCTCTGACTAACAGCTGGCACAGGAGGCGATCGCTTCGTCTTTATGCTTTTTGCTGGTTTTAGTGCCCCACCATCATAATCAAACTCCTTTGCAGATGATGGAGAAACTGGAGTGTAGGTTTTCTTTCGCTGGTCGTGCGGGATATGAACACATCCAGCATTAACCGCATTGACTTTAACACAGTCGGTTTATCTGTAAATTAACTATGACTGATCTACCTGTGGAGGTGGAGCACTCATCTGGTCCTTGAGAATCAATATAGCTTCGTCATGGGGGTCTGGTTTCTTCAAAAACACTTTAGCTTCCCTCCTGTATTGAAGACTAGAGCAGTTAGTGCTTTGGCCTTTGTTCTGTTCTAATTTAAAGATCTCGTTTGATTAATATTTTATCAATGTTTTGTTACAAGGTCAAGGAGAACATTGTTTTGCTGTGTATCAGTTTCAGTTCAGGTCATTCATTATTCAACATGTGGAACTGCCCTTTAAATCTAAAAATGTTCATTTCTCACCTGGGAATTTCTTGTGCTTTTACAGGGTTAGTCTGGTACTGCCTGATAATGTCTTTGATGTTGTGACTTGGCTCTAAATGTTCTGAGTTTGAGATAGTGGCTCTCACCACACCCCCCACTGGTGGATCTCTCCTAGTTGGGCCTTTGGAAACATAGCAAAACACTGATGACAAGTTTCCATTAGTTAACATTAGTTAACTACATTAGTCAACATGAAGGAAATACTTTTAAAGAATTTTTAATCTTCGTTATAGAACAAATAAAAATATATATATATATATGTCTCTGTTAATATTATTTAATGGACCTGAGCTAGCATGATCTAACAATGAACAGTTGTATTTTTATTAACTCATGATCTAACAATGAACAGTTGTATTTTTATTAACTAACGTTAACAAATAAATACTATAACAAATATATTGCTCATTGTTAGCTAATCATTAACTAATAGAACCTTATTGTAAAGGGTTACCTATGAAATAGTCATTTTAATGAGTGAAATTGAAGATGAAGGTATACAGATTGAAATAATGACATACTGTATTGTCGCTGTGAAGGTTTCTGTGGTGGGGAAGCTGGGGTTGGTTTGTAGGAAACAGGTCCAGTTTCTGGTTTAGTCTTCAAATAAGATACATGTAATGATTAAAAATCATAACAACAGCTGTTTTGAATTTATCAACTGTTCATCAGTATGTTTTGAGGAAAAAATGTACAAATGTACACCATTATTCAAAAGTTTGGGATAAGTAAGGACACATTAAATTTATCAAAAGTGACATTTATAATGTTACAAAGGATTTATATTTAAAATAAATGCTGTTCTTTTGAACTTTCTATTTATCAAAGAATCCTGAAAATTAATGTATCACGGTATCCACAAAAATATTAAGCAGCACAACTGTTTTCAACACTGAAAATAATAAGAAATGTTTCTTGAGCAGCAAATCATCATATTAGAATGATTTATGAAGGATCATGTGACATTGAAGACTGGAGTAATGATGCTGAAAATTCAGCTTTGCATCACAGGAATAAATTATATTTTAAAATATATTCATATAGAAAACAGTTATTTTAAGTTGCAATAATATTGCTGTTTTTCAAATTTTTTTGATCAAAAAATACAACCTTGTTGAGCATCTTTCCAAAAAATTTAAAAAGACCCCAACACTGTATCTGGAAATGTTACATTCTGATATGACGTCTATCTATGCCATTATGATAAAGCTTTGACTTGATTTCAAATGATTTTCCATCCATATTGTAATCAGTGCTCAGAGATACTCACAGGGCTGTACTGGCTGGAGCGGGGAGCTGGCACATGATCGCTGTGTGTGTGGTGCGCTGAATTATACATCTGCTGCTGGAGGGCCATGGCCTGCATTGTCATCTGCTGAGCCTGTGGTCCATCACATTAGCTCAGTATCCAAACACGTTTAGCATTTAGCTACAAGTCATGCTTTGTTTGCTCACCAATATAATTGCTTGCTGGTTGATGATGGCTTGCTGCTGCTGCTGTGCTAAGACAGCTGGATCTACACCTTTAGAGATTTAAGTAAGCCAAAAATGAAGCGAATGTAATAACTGTGATTAGAAAGCACAGAAATAAACAGTGCAGTGTTTCAAAAATGATCCCAAAGAAGAAATAAGCACCAAGCAGTATATAGAAGGACTTATGCAGCATTCATACCTGACATATCAGGCATTGGTGGCACATTAGGCATAGCAGGCAAAGCTGGCATAGAAGGCATAGCTGGCATTAGGGGTACTGAAGGTACGGCGGTAGGGGCGTGTGCATGAGGCACAGAGGGCATAGCTGGCATAGGTATAGGTGGCATCATTGTTCCTCCCATAACAGGTAGAACTGGCACCGCTGAGAACAGTAAATATGGCAAAGGATCAGTAAGCAATGACCCCTTTCACATATTTTAATCATATGATTTAACGCAAGTTGGCTAGGATTTTGAGGTCAGATGAAACCCAATTAGCTGTGCCAACTCATTATATTAAATAAACATGAACAATACTGCTTAGTGAAATAAACACCTTGCAGCTTTTTTATATAAGAAATATTTCTATTTTACTATTTCAGTCAAATATATATATATAGAGAGAGAGAGTATATATAGAGTGTATATACACATATAGACTGTATATAAACACACAAAAATAAAATATTTTATAAAATAAATATAAATTACAATTATATCTAATCTTTAATAATTATATCTTACCTAATCTTACTGTTTAATTTGTTTAAAAAAAATAAGAAAAAATAATAAATAATACAAAATAAAATAAAGGTTTTGTATTTTTGTTGATGTGATTAGAAAAATGCCTTGTTAACATAACGATAAATAGCTGATGACAACTTTTGCTAAGTATTTTTTTTACACAAACGTATATAAGGAACATAAATGGCACCCATTTTGTAGAATGATCCATGTAATATCAATCACCAAAAGCCACAGTCACTTGAAATCCCCAAAGCATTAAATCAATCTAAATGGTACATTGGTTATTTGTCATGCAAAGCATTGGTAAATGTGCAATTTACAATAATTTGCAATTCTGAATGTTTCTAATCTAGCAATTAATTGCTTTTAGGTACCAATTGACCCTGGAGTATCCATGCATAATTGATGTGAAGTAAGGAGAGAGCAGAAAGAGAACAGATGCAGAGCTCACCACCGGGGGGATAAGGCCTGCTGGAGAGGGGCTTCTCTATGTCACCATCCTCCCCTCCAATCCCACCAGCTCCCTTCATACGGCTGGACATGCTGGATGACTTCTCAAAATCCTGCAGTAGAGATAAGGCAAAGCAAAACAGGCTCTCAACTCAGGGCTGGACCCTTCCCAGCTCAGTCATATGAGAAATCAATCTCCCCATGGGAGTACCTTATACTCTCTAAGAGGGGCATGGCCCATTTACTATCGCAACTGAGACAGAGCCATGCTGGTCTAGACCACAAGAGTCTGGTTTTCCATTACCAGTCTAGGTAAGGTAAAAACTATTTCAAATTAACTATTCTTTTGTGACTGAAAATGTTCCTGTGTTTATATTTTCAAGTGTCCTCAATCAAATATAAAGTACGCTCAATGCTGTGAGAAATACGGTAAACTGGTAACTTAATCACCTTCATTGCAGGGGACCTGGCAGCCATAGAGCACATTTGATACACTCAATCACTTACACTATGAGGATCAAGTGGCCAATTGTGTTCTTCATGCATTCATGTTATATTTTTAAGCTTCTTTCCATAAATACACTGATGAGCCAAAACATTATGACCAGTCACAAGTGAAGCAAATATCGTTGATCATCTCCTAACAAGGCCACATATATTAAGATCTGGGTAGATTAGATGGAAAGCAAACAATCAGTTATCATAATCAACATGCTGAATGCAGGAGAAACGGGCAGAAGTAAAGATCTGAGTAACTTTGACAAGGGCCAAATTGTTATGGCCAGATGACTGGGTCATTCCCCAAATTCCCCAGATCTCAATCCAGTTGAAAATCTGTGGGATGTCCTGGACCAACAAGTTTGATCCACAGTGGCACCATCTCACAACCTACAGGACTTGAAGGATCTGCTGGAAATGTCTTTGTGTCAGTCCATGCCTCAGCGGGTCGGCGTTGTTTTGGCAGCACATGGAGGACCAACAGCATATTAGGCAGGTGGTCATAATGTTTGGCTCATTGGGGTAGTTATGTTAAACATTCAAATAGAGTAGTTTTTATTACATTTACACTTTTTTAAAACTGCTGAATCGGGGGAGTGAACAAGAGGCACTTACTCCATTACCATCAGACAGCACTGGGTCAAACAGGCTGTCGAGATATCTGTCCATGCCTTTCTGAGTTGGTGCTTCACTGAAGTCTGATTCTATTTTTTATTTTTTATTTTTTATCAGTTATTGAGGGGGAAAAAATAGAAATCATGTCATTTGCATTATACAGAATATATAAAAGCACCTTAAAAGTTAGCCAAAAAACAAAAAACAAAAACAAAAAAACAGCTGACCGTGGCTGTAATACCCATCTGAATCTGGGAGACTGGAGCTGAGCATTGTCTGAGGGAGCAGAAGTGAGTTGTCATCATCAGAATCAAATCCGCTTCCAAACAGAGCCCTGTGAAAATTCATATTGGGCGCAAAATATTAGATGATAACTACAGAGACACGGCAAAAAATATTTCATTTACATATAATGCTGTGTATTTCTACATTGGCATCAGTCACTGAAAACTTAATGGGGTAGTTCACCCAAAAATTAAAATTCTGTCATCATTTACTCACCCTCAAGTTGTTCCAAACCTGTATGAGTTTCTTTCTTCTGCTGAACACAAAGGAAGATATTTGGAAGAATGTCGGTAACCAAACAGATCTACCATACTATTATTTTTCCTACTATGGCAGTAAATGGGGGGAGAGATCTCTTTGGTTACTGACATTCTTCCAAAAATCTTCTTTTGCATTCAGCAGATGAAATAAATTCTTACAGGTTTGGAACACCTTGAGGGTGAGTAAATGACAGAATTTTCATTTTTGGGTGAACCATCCCTTTAATATGCACCACCTTACTAGGCGTCATTATAAAATTCAAGTCAAAATCAGTCAGGAAATATTTACTATATGTAACTTAAAGGTGAAGTCTGAGTTGCACTTTATTTTACAGTGCCGTAGTTACAATATAATTATTCAAATAAGTACTGAGTACTATTAATTAACTACACGTACTTACTATAGTTACAGTTAGGGTTAGGGTTTGTTACTTGTAATTATGCATAATTTACTGTTATTACTATAGTACATGTAGTATCGTGTAACTACGGCACTGTAAAATAAAGTGTTACCAAAGTTTGTAATTTCTGTGTCACCAGCGGCAATAATCAGAATTGAAAAATTACTGTTTTTAGCTATTTTCAAACACTCCCCATCTTCCATGGTCAGTCATTAGTTTGGTGCCACAGAAATTACACACTCACTTTTAAATTACATGCAAAGTAGATCAATTAACAATATAATTCATATTTATTATCATTAGTGTACCCAATTCCAATGTAAACAAAAGTCAAATAAAACGTAAGACTATCATGCTGATACTGACAGGCTGGCATTGGGCCTGGTTCTGGTGGGACTCTCAGCAGAGATTATGAAGTAGGACTTTTGCTTTGGAAAATTTCTCATCAGTTCCATGTCTGCGATCAAGTCCATTACATAATCGTGCCCCGCGAGCTCCGCCCACTGTCCGTGCTCCTTCATGACAACAGAACACCCCTTCCAGGCCTCCGTCACACCCCTGTGGAGCCAATTAATAGGGCTATTCATTTCAGCCAAATTACAGATGGCAGAGATAATGAAGGCCTCATTATAGACTGAACATATCCCAACATGCCCGAAAGAAAGAGCCATGCACTAATGACATGGAATACAGCATATTAAAAAGGTTCTTATGAAGATGAATAGATAGGAACATCACAACACTGGCTGAAACTGAGCAAACTCCAACACTGTGTGTTGGCTGACTCTAGGGAAGATTAGAATGAAAAATGCTTGGAACAAGAAATATGGATAGTTTGTGTATACGGCCGTATACCTGTGCTGCAGAATATCCCCAGCCAGCTCCTCCCCACTCGTCCAGGAGTGCACAGGGCACAGGGAAGATGTCCCTGTCAATTCAACATGATGTTTAACAGCTGTGGTTTGACAGGCGTGTATGAGTGAAGACTACATGCAAATGACTTTTTCTATTCTGTGTAGCACCACAGATCAGGTATCACCTAATATATAGATGTGCATTACACACAATTGTCTCCAGAGGGTTTTGAGAAACAAAGGAAACTGCCAGGCAGATTTAGGGAGATTATAGTGAATGAAAGAGCCTTTCAGAGCTTTCTTTTAGTGCTTTGTAAGCTATCCTTATGTAAGTCTGCATATCTCTTTCATTCCAAACAAGATATCTCAAAATATTCTTCTTTTCCAATTTCTAATTGACATAGTCTATTTTTAAAAGTGCCTTCAAACATCTATGCTTATTTTTCACAAGGGTTTTATGGTATCTATAGTACAGAAATTAATAATTGCATTCAAGTCCTGAAATGTGCATTTGAAAAGCGTGACTGAGGGTAGGACGCACCAATAAAGATTAAATTAGGCAGAAATCAGAGTTAGTCAAGGATTTGTTAATTATGGGTTTATTTTAATTAAACTTCAAACTTACTGTAATTTATATTTAGAGTAATGGTGCAACAGGATTTATAGTTTAGTTATAATTTAAAGGTTAATTGCAAATGAATTAGACTGAAACCAGGTAAATCAAGTTCACTTTTTTGATGCAACCCAACCCAACTGGCAAACATTAACTGAAGGTTGCAGAAACTCAAACAGTGCGAGTGAAACTGACACACACCATCAAAACAGTGTACTTGCAAAACCATGTTTGCTTTCTTCCTATTGGCTGTCCATTCCAGCAGGGATAGTGGGTAAGTCCTCGCTGTCTCCGGTCCATACAGGGATTTCTGCATGGCTTGAATGAGCTTGTGTTGGCCAACAGCTTTGAATCCGTTATAGGCATGATCTGAGACAAACCTAAAGCCAAAAAGAAATGAATGCTTACATGTTGTTCATGACATATCCAACATGAATACTGGTATGTTGCTTACTTCAGAAGGTATTTCTCCATTTTGGCTGATGGTGCAAATGCACTCAGACAGGCCAGCAGGAGCAGCCAGCCCCTCTCTGAGTTATCTGGATTGGTGTTTCTCCAAACCTGATTGGCAATTTGACATAAGACTTCATCCCGCAAGCCAGGGTTGGTAAGCCCCTTCTGGATGATGTAGTTTCCAAATAAATTCTCCTGAGCACCATTTAGATGTGGGTCACCCATAAACCTTAAGATCTACAAAGTGAAAGAAATAATGCTAATAGAGACCTAACAGAGTTGAAATCACACTGACTTATGGCTATAACAGAGGCATATATCTTCACTTAATAGCTCATCATAGTAGGTCTGTGAATCTATTTCTCTTTGGAGAAAATGAATGGGATTTTTTCACTTCAAGTCCAACATTTGTGCTTTATTGCATGTAAAATAAATGACACTGGCAAAAAAATACTGTAGCATACCATGACAAAGGCGTCTAGAGCCTCGTGTGTAAGATCATCGTCAATGTGTGTTAGTGGTGTCTTCAAAGGCGCAGTTAACATTCCAAACTTTGGCTCCTGTTTATTAATATTAAAAAAAAAATAATAATACAAATTAATATACAATACATCAGTCATTCCTAAATTAATATCTGAGTATGAGAGTTTATTTGTGATTTTGGAAAAAATTACTCAAGTATGTCTTACTTTGAAATGAATCTGGACAAATTTAGAGACAGTGTAGTTGTTGATGTCAAGGGGTAGCGTGAGCTGTGACTCCACCTGAACTGTGGGAGCCTGGACTAAAGCCAAGCAATCAGAATGGAACTCTCTACCACCTTAAAACACAGAGGTGACAGATGATGCGGGCAGTGTACATCATAAATACATTATATGTACTTTTATTTTTTTAAAGTCTGGGTCTGTAAGATTTTTTTAATGTTTTATGCTCACCAAGGATGCATTTATTTGATAAAAAACAGCTAACTTATAAAATATGTTTTCTATTTTAATACATTTTAAAATGTAATTTATTCCTCTGATGGCAAAGCTGAATTTTCAGCACCATTACTCCAGTCTTCAGTGTCACATAATATGATGATTTGCTGTGATAAGTTTATTTTCAGGATACTTTGATGTATAGAAAGAAAATATTGTATTATTTGAAATAAAAAATCTTTTGTAACACTATAAATGTCTTTCCTGTCACTTTTGATCAATTGAATGCATCCTTGCTGAATAAAAGTATTAAAGTATTTCAAAACATAATTTTACTGACCCCAAGCTTGTGAACAAAATAAAAAATATAAATTTGTATTTAACGTGAGAAAATTGCCCTGCAGTACCGGCGGCTGCCTGCAACAGTGCTCCAAGTTCAGCTGGAATGACCAGATGAGTGACGTTGACCACTTCCCGTTTTGACAGCTCCTACAAATAAAGAAGATATGGTAACACTTTACAGTAAGGTCAAATTCATTAACATTAGCTAATGTATTAGCTAAAATTAAGCAATATAGTTTTACAGCATTGTTAATGTTAATAATGTTAATAATGAATGAATCAATGAATGAGTCTTTTATTATGTTTGGTTATATACTGTAGGCATAAGAAATACACTAAAATGTGTTTAATTTAGACAGTAAATATCATTATAACCATTTCTATTCTCCTTTGCTCCTCTTCTTCCTTTCTCCTGGCCTCGTATCTCAACTTAAAGAAGAAAAAGAAGTAAACCAATGAAACGTTGGATTCTAGGTTAGCCTTATCACTATGCACTAAAAATGCATTGTTCTTACCTTAATATATCTCTTGCGATCAACATACATATGGATCAGAGAGCGGAATTTCACCAAGCTAGCAATCATCTTCACATACCGCTTCCTGTGAAGAGAAAGCAAATTTATAGAAATTTTGTCAAGCTCTAAAATATTTTATTGGATAGAAATTACTATTTGTGAGTAAAAAAAAAAAACAATAAAAAAAAAAAAAGTAATTACAAACTAAAAGAAAATCATGTAAATTTATTGGTTATAAAAAAAAATGAAACAATGAAGAACATTCAGTTAATTGAGTATAATGACTTTATTAAATGATTTTAATAGATTACCACTCCTAGGGCCAGATTTGCTAAACGAGGAATATTAGCGTGCAGCTGCAGTCTAATAAAAGCGCTGTTGGGAGGGGAAAAAAATGCGGCAAATAGAGTACCACAGGGATGACGTGTTTTTGTAGGCAAAACCCGGAAGCGAGTTAGCATTTTAGGACTTCCGGTTCCATCGCCCTAAAGTCTATGGGTTTTTTGAATGGGTTTTTGCTAAATCACCTGAAATACTGTAAGGTCTGTGGTTAACAAAGCCTCTAAATATTTTCACGTTTTGATCTATGACATAAAACACACTAGTTATAACCCGCTTGTGATTTTTTAAAAACCTTTATTGTGTCTTAAAAACGACAGTTGCTAACAAGTTGCTAAAAGGGACTACTTCCATTGGTGGGGACTTTAGATGTCATCATGACAAACAGGACATTTGTACAGCATTTCTCATAAAAAAGTGGATAAGTATTCATACACAGCGCAGATCATAATCAGTGAGCATGTTTTTAAATTAAGTCTGAGGAAGCTTGGTGGTGGTGACGTTGATCCGTGACCATGGTGTGCTGTAGACAAAACGTGTAAGTGTCATAACCCTTTGTTAAACACAGAGCTTATTTTTTGCGATTTTTCAAAAGTCTATGGGAAAAATGCATAGGCTTTCGATCGAGGGAACCTGTGCGCCGCTAACTTCCGGGTTGGCCTACAAAAACACGTCATCCCTGAGATACTCTATACCAGTAATCTGACTACTTCAAACCTTGGTAAATCACGTTGCATGATTCATTTCAATACTCTCCTCCCATAAATTGAGTGGTCTGACAGGGAAACTCCTATAAATGCATATGCAAAAAGGTCAGTCGCAAAAATAACTTGTATCCATCCTAATTTATAGTAAATCCTGACAGTCTTTTAAAACCAAAAGAGGGTTTGCGCTGGCTGGCGCAAGCTGTTAGTAAATCTGGCCCCTAGTTTCTGGAAATAAAAAGTCTGAAAATTAGCTAATTTGTCATCATAGCAGAAGCATCAGAAATATTGTTATTGACAATGAGGTTGGCCTTTGAGTCAAAAAGGTTGAGAACCACTGATTTAGAGTGAGACTAAGAAATGATAGTTTATACCTTGTGAGAAAGCCTCGGCAGTGGGCCTGCAGCCGTATGATCTTCATGCGAAAGGCTGTATAGCGTTTTCTCACAAAGAACATCCTAGTGTAACGCTGCAGAGTTAGGGCAGCTACATGCCTTACTCTGTCTCTCTTACTCTCCAACAGGAAGTATATGTCCTCTTTCATGAACAACTAACAAAAAATAAGAGGTGCAATCAAGTTCTAAAAACAGATGTGGAGAGTAGTCACACATAGCCAGACCTTTCTCATCATGGAGTGACGTCTTTCGGTCTGAGACAATGACTGTGTTTGAAATCACCCCCTATACCCTCAATTACTATTCCCTACATTAGTCCACTAATATAGTTTACTTGAAGAAGTGAATGAAAACGAGTGAATTCGGACACTCAGTGCACTGGAAGGGCTGCTGCTTTTGCGAAGTTTGTGCTTGCTGTTTAATAATCATTTGACACTGTTAGCTAAACTGGCAGCTCCAGTAGTAAGGTACATCCCAATTCGCGTACTTGTGCACTATTCTATGACGTTTTTAAGTATAAATAGTGCAAGTAGTGCGTTCTCACTGAAAATTCCAAAAAGAAAAAGTACACTTTAAATACCCGGATGATGCACTAAATTAACGGAAAAAATGAAGTGTGGAATGTTGGACACTTCATGCACTCAACTGCAGAGGAGGAGAGGGTATCAGACTCTGATGTTAAATAACAAAATAACCTTATAACCTTAAATTTACGCACTACACGGATGAGTACAGTGTATAAGTGCATAGTGTATAGTGCGTCATTTGGGACGAAACTATAATCTCTCTAAACTTTTTTGTGGAAACTAGCATGTATAATCCTTAATTAAACAATTTAATAATCAATTAAAAAGGAATTTATACCTGTATGATTACTCTGTACCCACATTGGATCAGCGGTTTGCAAAATGGATGGATGAGTGATTCAGCTGCGGGTGCCATCTTCTTGCGAGATGCAAGAAATAATTTGGCACGTGACCCTAAGAGTGCATTATGGGTATTCTCTAGCTGTTGACTGTGCATCAGTTGTACCCTCGTTATTGCGGTGCATTGTGGGATTGAATAAGTGCACTCAATAACGTCCACAATGCTTTCGGACACCACTACAAATATCTGTTCCCTCAAATAGTGCCCTACTTAAGGGTATGGGGGCGATTTCAGACACAGCCCAAGTGAATAGTAACAAGTGCACTTATCAGAATCATGCTTACCTTGGTGACACCGACTTGAAACGATCCCAGTCTAACAGGGCAAAGCTTCCTTAACATGATGACACAGTTTTCACCATTGGCAGGTGGAGGCTGTTTGAGGCCTAGCAGTGACTTGTATCTAAATTCAACCAAATAATTGAGTAATTATAACTTTCTTTATACATTAAAAAATACATAAAGTTAATAGCTAATGAATTCAGAAAAACTTTGTCATCGCTCTGTGTTAATGGCCTCAGACGTGTTTGACATGACTAGCTCTTACCTGAAAAGGAAGACTTCGAATGGCATTCTGATCGGATAGCCCTCTCTCCTGATTCGAATGGTTTCTAAAATCCCAGAATAGTTAAGTTGGGCGCTGACCAGCTCCATGTCAAACACACCAGGCTCCTGCAAGGTTACATACTCTTTCAATGGATTTCAATTCCAGCCAAGACGCAAATAGCTTAATAACCCTGAACCCAGTGACTGCTGTTCCTTACCTTGTTTTGGTTTGGCTTTATGCATCGCACAAAATATGGGTTGGCTCTGTTAGTACAAAATGGAAAGAAGTATTTTATCACTTGGAGATAAAAAACGTACATGTGTCTGAAACCAATCACAGAAGAGATTCATGTCGACAGCGTAATGCACAATTTAGGTGGTCTACCTCTCCATCTTTTCAATGAGCTCCATGAGGGATTGTTGGAACTTGGCCGCCACGGTTGAGGCCTGATGGCGCCGTGTTACTGTGCTGTTCTTCCCAACATGAGATCTCTGTTGGTTGAGGGCCTCAGCGTAGCTCATAAACAGATATGCAACCATCTAAAACCACAGCGAGATAAGGGTCAGTTTATTGGGGTCATTTCATTCCTGGCTCATGGTAGTTAAATGATTTCTCTTACCTTGTTTTTGCTATGAATAAAAAGGTCAAGAACATCTTGGCGGACTTGATCGTAATTCTTATCCAGAAATTTATGGACCTGCGAAGCATGTTTTCAATCACAAAATGTTTGGCCTGTTCCTCCACACTAATACTTTATTAGGGAATCATTAAAAAATGTGATGCTTCAAGGCAAGTAGTTTAAATGCACCTGATAGGAGACCTTCCCAGCGTAATGCTTGATAGTAAATTCAGGGAGAGGCATTTTTGGCTTGGAATACAGTGGATTGTTGCCATGATGATAGTGGCATTTCTGAAGGAAGGTATGATCTGTAGCCTAGAGGAAATTCATTCAAAAGGAGGTTAATTAAAATGCAAATGATGCAAACTAGTAGTGATGAACAGATAAATACTAACAAGAACATCAATGAACACATTAAGAAGAAATGACACCTGTGGAAACCCGCTCTGATCATCAAGAATTCGGAGTATCCCATGGGGCTTTGCTGCAATGAGGTCAATGCAGGCCTGGTTGTCGGAGAAAGGCACCTCTTCCCAGATGATTTGCTCTCTGTTATATTCATTCTTGCATATTGAAAAGAAAATCATTTTTCAGATGCACACCACAGGCAGTTTACTCATCTACAGTTCTCAGAAGATTAGAGTGAACAGAGACAGCTTACTTGCTCTTCTTTGAAAATGACCCTGTTGAAAAAGAACTGAAGGTACTCATTTGCATAATTTATGCAAAGCTGTTCAAAGCTGTTGAAGGTAAGATCCTACAAAGCACAAAAATAGTGTGAATCAGTCAAATGCAATCCAAATTTTACCACAATGAAGAGTATTAGCAAAACCTTTTACTGTCGTGGGCAAACAAGTTTACAGCGCCAAACCTCAAATCCATAGATATCAAGGATGGAGATAGATAGTGCGTCGTTCCGAGGATAAACCTGCGTATTTATTCTGTCTGTTAGCCAGCTGAACAGAAGGGAATACAGGATCTTGGCAACAGCATCTCTGTTATGGACGAGAGGGGAAATTACCATCATTTGATTACCTCAATGCACAGTAGTTTTCATGACAGTGGTTTTAATTATAATAGTCTACATCTGAATGTTCATTACTTTCTTTCTTCAATTCCAGAATTCATTCAGCCATTATTATTTATTAAACCCCTTGTGAATTGATTGCAGTCTTTTATTATTTTTATTTTTGTTGAATTCTAGAAAGTGTGCCTTGCCAAACAACTTCACTTGATGTTACCTTAAGTGATTTTTATGGAATTATCCAGAAAAATGATCCTACTTGATGAAAAATATAACTTACAACTGTCATATCACGATCATCTCGAGATAATGGGTCGCGTCAGATTCAGCCAATCAGAAGGCTTTTGGGGCACTTTTTGCACCAGCCTGTCAATCATTTAACACGCCAACATAAGGGAAACTGGACGCTGAGAGGATGATAGACGAATTTAAAGTACTTTTCAGAAGCTTGTAAAGTGCGAATGTGTTCGCAATTTCCCATTTGCGATGCGAAATACGGCTTACAAAGTCAGACAGGAAGACAGAGGAAAATAAATAGACCCAAAAGCGACGAAACCAAAAAAAAGAAGCAAGATGAGAGTGAACATCGTTAAACTTCATCGCTGGAGGGCGTTGAAAGCAGATGGCGAGCTCGCTTTTCTTCTGCTTGACAGATAAATAAACAAAAAACAAAACAAAAGCGATGTTGTAGAAAGAGGGGGCGTGGCTAAATCTGGCGGAAGTTCTAGAACTGCAACAGCGCTTTTAGACCGACTGTTTTGTAGCTACAAGTCAAATAAAAGTAGAATAAAAACTTTAAATCAATATTTGTTTTTTACCGAAGCTTGTTTCTGCCACAGAATAAAAAATAAAAAAGGTTATTGTGACTTTTTATTTCACAATTCTGACAAGAATTGTTAGAACAAAAAAATCTGAATTGTGAGACATAAAGTCTCAGTTACCTTTTTAAAGGGATAGTTCACCCAAAAATGAAAATTCTGTCATTAATTACTCACCTTCATGTCGTTCCACACCCGTAAGACCTTTGGTCATCTTCAGAACACAAATTAAGATATTGTTGATGAAATCTGATGTCTCAGTGAGGCCTGCATTGAGAGCAAAGCCCCTGAAACTCTCAAGATCCGTAAAGGTACTAAAAACATATTCAAAACTATTCATGTGACTACAGTGGTTCAACCTTATTATTATAAAGCGACAAGAATACTTTCTGTGCGCCAAAAAAACTAAATAACGACTTTTCAACAATATCTAAATGGGACGATTTTAAAACACTGCTTCATGAAGCTTCGGAGCATTACGAATCGAATCAGTTAATCGGAGCGCCAAAGTCATGTGATTTCAGCAGTTTAGCCGTTTGATAGGAGATCCGAATCATGATTCAAAACAAAAGATTCATAAAGCTCAGAAGCTTCATGAAGCAGTGTTTTGAAATCAGCCCGTATAGATATTGTTGAAAATTCGTTATTTAGTTTTTTTGGCGCACAAAAAGGATTCTCGTCGCTTTATAATATTAAGATAGAACCACTGAACTCACATGAACCGTTTCAAATTTTTTGTTTTTATTACCTTCATAGACCTTGAGAGTTTCAATGGCTTTGCTCTCTATGGAGGCCTCTCTGAGCCAACGGATTTCATAAACAATATCTTAATTTGTGTTCTGAAGATGAACGAAGATCTAACGGATGTGGAACGACATGAGGGTGAGTAATAAATTACATTATTTTCATTTTTGGGTGAACTAACACTTTAATTGCAAATTTATATCTGCAAATTTATCACAGTTCTGACCCTTTTTTCTTGCAATTCTGAATTTCTCACAATTATGAAGAAAAATGTCAAAATTATCAGTTTTAAGCTGGGAATTACAAGATATAAGGTAAGAATTGAGAGATATAAACTCGCAATTCTGAGGGGAAAAAAAGTCAGAATTGTGAGATAAAAAGTTTCAATTAACGTTGCCTTTTTAATTTTGTTTTTCCGTGGTGGAAGCAAGCCTCCAATTGTTTTTATTTAGAAATATTTATTTGTTTGTTTGTTTGTTTGTTTGTTTGCAATTAGCAAAGTGTAAGCATATAGAAGTGCATTGTAGGAATTTCCCTACCTGGCATCAATTGCACTCTCAACCGTCAGGGGGGTGTAGATTTTCTCCCTCATTGTTTCCTATAAGAAAGTACAGAATTATCAGAAATACTGCAGCAAAATTTCTGAAAGGGGTGAACTGTAATGTTCTGTTATAATAAAACACAGTACTTTTATTGGAAAACAGCTTTGTTTAAATATTGTTGATCTCTTGAGATGAAATGTTGCTGAGGCAGTATCTTTATGCAAGTGAAACTGATATGGCCCTTAAGGGGATCAGCCTACAGCACTAGTGTCGGTAGATGTAAACACATCCCTGCATCTGTGGCAAGACTATACTAATCCCTTTCAAATGATGACATAAGGCCTTTAAATAAAAAATATTTCCTTAAATAGTTTAACATTGTGGTAGAAGAATTCCCCTTCGTATTCTCTTTACTTGCATAGATCTGTCTCTTAGCAGGATAAAAAAAAACTGGTGTCGATGTCTGAAAGCAGGGCTTAATGGTTTCATCAGATAAGAAAGACCTAGTAGCATGAGATCACCATCCAATTCAACTGGACAAAGGGAAATTACTTTGAGTATGGCCCTCTCCTGTTACATAGGGAGTACCTTCCCCTAATTAAAAGAATTAGCTAAATTACATTGAAGAGCCCTCAAATGTGTCACACTAGCAGCCATGAGTAGTAGTCTAAATGCCTTAGCACATTTCAACATGGCAATGGGGCTGTGAACATTGATGAGTACTGGCTCTAACCTAGACTGAGACAAAGGCTGGGCTGAAACAAGATGCTGTGTAAAGGATCATATGAAAGTTTTTTCAATGATGCATCTGAAATCAGGAACTGATGTGGATCTGATGTGAGGAAAGATGCTGAAACAGAACACGGACATGTTGATGGTCTCCACCAGAGGAAGGTTGAGGAATCATCTCTTGATTGGAAAATATGTGGAATGGAAACAATTGGGAGTTCATAAGGAAATGTCTTAAAAACCCTGGATGCTTCCTTTTTTCTAGAAACTGTGCTGGACAAGGAATGTTGGAACTTAAAACACTTTACCTTCACTTTGCCTTTGTTGGTGTGGAAATATGGATCATTTCAGATATATTTCAGGTTTGAATAGGAACTCTATTTTGAATAAGCGCTCTATTTGGTTTTGTTTGACACATTTGAGAGATTTTACTATTGGGCTTACCATTGAATTGATTTCATAAATAAATTAGACTGGAATAGAAGCTAATAATCTGTCAACACATTGCTCTGTTTGATTGAGGATTTTAGTTTATAGAGTGCAACAGTCAGGTTCTGGAAAGAAAATGAAAAAAATCCCATGCATTTTCTCCATATGGGAATTGATTTTGAATGATAACTTGCCAAGAAAACATTTGTCATTTAAATTTAGTTTTATACTAAACTTGATGTACTAAAATGACAACAACTAAAACTGAAATAAAAATGAATAAAAACCATATATTTAAAAAAAGAAAAAAAAGAAAACAAACTAAAAAAAAAAGACAAAACACAAAATTACTAAACCTTTAACTAAGATTAAAATAAAAATGAAAACTAATAAACCTCTAAAGACAGATCTACCGTGAGATATTAAGTTGTTAGATGATATATGCTTTTGTTGAAGCCATCAGCCCGCACTGTCAACTTATTTTTTCCTAAATAATCCTGTTCAACATTCATGGCGAAAAACTACATCACCCATGATTCTTCAGAGAAATCTCCACCAATCAGAGAATCAAACACTTGCCCAACCACTCCCAAGAAACATTATAAATTATGTAATTGAGTCAGTCTCCCTATGTTCTCAAACTACTTAAATATTTGTATACTGTTTATATGCATATTTAGTAATAAACTTAAAATAGATTTTTTTCTCTATATATAATAAACATCTTTAAATCGATAGTTTTATAAAGTGGGCTGGCACTGTTGCTCTCTATAGTGAACGTTTGTTTCACAGTTCACATTGTAGAACTGCCTTTTTAAGTTTTGGAATTACTACACAAGCAAGTTTACTGTGTTTGTGGTGAACTGGTTAAGCAGGGTTAATACTGTGACAGACCTCTTGGTGGCACCCCTGCAGAGGTTTGAATGGTATCTACTACACTCTCAGGACTGTAACACAGTCTATGATGAGAGCCTGATATGGCCCCTTGATGTCTGTTTCTGCCCAGGGTTTTCCCTGACTGGGTTACACTGGTTACCATAGTATTATGGCCTGCTGCCCTGCCATAATCAGCTTGCCATGTTATACTCTATGAGGGATTTGGGGTTTATACGACACCATTTGCGGCTTTCATTTGGTGCCATGTGCTTGCTGTCAAATTGAACAGTGTTGGCATTTGGATCGTGTTTCCAAATGACTTAAAAGAAACTGATGTAATGATAAGTCCTTCACTAACAGTGTGCTGACACTTGGCATGGGGCCTTGATGTGAGTTCTGCCAGGAGGTCATGTAAGGTCTAGAGGTGAGTTGCGGACTCTTCCTGTTGATATCCTTAAGTCCAGGTTGACTCAAACAGTGAAACACACAATAAACAAAATATCGTCACACTTAAAAATATAAGAATGTCATTACATTATATAACAATATGACATCTAGTGTAGAGAAAGACAGTGTGCCTTTCAAGCATTTATTTGCTTGTTTATATTTTGATAAACTACATCTGTGTGGACTTTGGGGGAACTGACTTCCTACATGGTAAAAATCACCTAAACACCAGTTGGTTAAAGTCGTTGCAAAAATGGCTCAGAAGAGTGAAGTTAGTAATGGTTTTGCATTGGTTTGCTCTTTTATTATCTTATTCAACATGATAATATATTTACAGTCAAACCAAAATTTATTCAGACACCTTGAACATTTCATTTATTATTACTGTTTATTCACTATAGTTTAAAAAATTGTAATAAAATATCACAAGATCTCAGAGTTAAACTGTGTCAGAAAAAAAATTATCTTAATTATGTCAGATAACACTTGAGCAAAACATGGTCAGGTCAAAGTGTCTGAATAATTTTTGGTCCCAAATTTTTATCAATTTTACTGGTAGTCCACTGTATGAAGAATGTTTGGGTATAATGTGTCACAGTTTACTTTATTTTGCCATCCTCACTTACATAAATGAACTATAGTGTCCTGCACCCACTAGTAAAATATATAAAAAATATATATCTAGTGTCTGAATAATTTTTGGTTTGACTGTGTGTATGTATATATATATATATATATTTTATATACATTTTTATATATATTTATAAACATTTTAAATGTGGCTTAAGTGTCCAGATGTTTTTGGTCTAGTGTATAATCCTCCCTACAGTTTTATATTGGCGCTGTAATACAAGTACTTCTATAGAAGTTAGATAAGAGGAAGACAAACTAGAGGGATATTGTTTTAATTTTCAGTGCTGAGTGATGAAATGAAATTTACAGTCAATAAATTATTGCCAAGATTTGACATAGGCAAATGTAAAGGCCAATTCACACTGCACCGATAGACGTCGACCAACGCGGACAATCACCAGACTAAAGTATGTCAATTCTCTGACATTCTTAGACATTCTACAACTCGACAAATGACAACTGAACAAGTTCAATCAGTGTAAACAAACACATGGGTAACACGCTGATCCCACAAAACCCAACAATCGTGTCTGGTGCTGCTGGTCAGACTCCTGTAACTGTCGGTGCAGTGTGAATTGGTCTTAAAATTCGGTAATTTGTGTACAGTTCTGCATGGATAGCAAGCAGAAAATACAATTAAGAATAGGCTATAACATATCCAAAAAAAACAACCTACATTATCTTTTGTCATGTATTGAAGACATTATCAGGCATGTTTTCTTACTGTGACTTTGAAAGTAATGGACTTCTGTAGACCCTCTGGGGAAATCTGTAGAAGTTCAGCCACCACTCGGATCTCCTGAGCACTCACAACTGATGCCACTTCCTGAGATTCAGTCTGCCAAGATAAGGAGTCAAAAAAATCAAACTTATTGCATGGCACCACTGAAATAGAGCATTATAGTGCAGCATCATGAGGGGAAGGCAAGGATACATCCATTTGACTGAGTTTCATTGTACCTCATATCTCTCGAAGAAGACATTTCCTAAGTGGAGGATAGAAGACAGGATTCTGAAGATACCGCTCTGGTCTTCGGCACTGAAGTGAAGTATTTCCATGGCGCTGAGGAGCCTGCGGAAATCCTCCCCATCACTCTTGCCAACAATCTCACAGTCTCCACCCTTGCAACCAAATAGAGCATCCATGAAAGAGAACAGCCGTCTAGCTTTTGAGGCTTGTTGTGCTGTAATAATCTAGCTGATTAAACCATGGCCTCACCTGATTGAGATAATAATATGTCTCGGCGTCTTGAAGGTAGAAAGATTGCTTCTGCTGTGAAGGAAGGCCTGCGAGCATCTCATAAAAAATGTGATAGTTTCTTTCATCTTTGGCCTGAGAGAGAAAAAATTAAGGAAAAGAGAAAAATTAACATTGTACTTATCTATAAAGAATTTGTTTAATAAATGATTATTTTAAATGTCTGTATGAGCATTATGAAGAATACCTGAAACACAATCCTGGATTTTTCAAGTAGATACTGTGAGGTTATGGCACCGCTGATTATCCCTCTGTTTGGAGCAGGAAAATCAGACAAGTATTAATATGTAATTTGCAACTTAACCCATGTACTCCAACATACAGTCATTTTAACCAGCATCATGGTAATCTTGACACTGTTATCCTCTTTCAGTTGTAAAGGTACTCCAAATAAGCGTTTCCTCTTGCTATAGGTGTATCAATAACATAGTAAAGGGATTTGGTATTGATGAACTTACTCTTCCATAAATATTTCCATATATTTCCCAAATCGACTGGAGTTATCATTTCGTACGGTTTTGGCATTTCCAAAAGATTCTAAAAGAGGAGTTGCTTCGAGAATCTGTAGATTAAGCAATAAATTAATATGTGTGGACGTATCAATAAAAAAACATGTTAATATTTTTGTCCTGTTTTCATGTTAAACTATCTAAAATAGTTACTGAGACTGTATGTGTTCATAGAGTGAACGTTCTTGAACGTGTTTTGTCTTACTGCACTGGCAGATTTTTTCACTTGTTTCTGAACCTGTTTATAACATCAAAATAATCTGCCAGTGCAATAAGACAAAATGCAATATCTTCCATATAGCATTTCAAAATATAGCAATTCCAAATATGAACAACACATTATTTTTGCTTTATTGTTTCTAGAAAGCATGTCCTTTTGGTTGGAGATACTTTCTATAGATTATTAAACACTTCTGATAAATACCTTATAGGTAATTAAAAATTTTTTGCACACTTGCGTATCACAAAGTGCAACAAGCCATGCAACATATAAAGGTTCCAAACAACAGAAGGCCACACAAAAGTACAATACCTCAATCTGTATCATGGCATATAAAAGTAAAATAAAAGAAAAAGATAAGTTATAAAATGTGCATGAACTGAGTTTAACAGTTTTCAAAGATCTCATTAGCTTAACTCATACCTGCTGTGTGATGTTCTGTTTGTGATGTATTGCGGCTAAGTACCGGAGAACTAGTTTTGTGGTCTCTGTTTTACCAGAGCCACTCTCCCCACTGAAAGACAATAAGCACATTTAGTCCACATGTTGACTGTAACTCCCTAAAGTCCCAGTTTAACTACTTAATTGGCATGGAATGCGGCTTGGCAAGCGAGGAACCGATTTTCTTGTCTTTTGCCATGCACTTAAGTAATGAGCGAGGTGTCTGATCATCAGACACAAGTGAAATTGAATGCTTGAGTGTGACTGTTGTTCCAGATACTTTGAACAGCCATGGGTGCATTTCACAGAGACATGATCTGCTGGTGCAATCATGGCCTAGACATCAGTAGTCTTTCCTTACAGGTATCTCCGTCAGAGCTAGGTTTAAAATGTTCCAGGCGATCAGCTGTGTCAAGTAGAACTGACACTGATGGCTCCATCAGTGTAAAAGACTACTTAAGGTGACAGGACATAGATTAGCTATTTGAATTCTGTCATTTCATTTAATTGATCTCTCCAACACACATTATAAAAATTAATCCTACCTGATAATAATGCACTGGTTTTCTTTGGCATCCATCATTTTTGTGTATGAGGCATTTGCAATAGCAAATAGATGTCTGCAGACACAATGGATAAGTTCATAACATTTAAGAAAAAAGTTCAGTACAAGGAATTAGCCTAGAATTGATAAAAGGTCATCTTGTAAAAGTATTGGTTAAATGCTACTTAAGTTTAAAGTAAAGGGTTCAAAGTATTAAGAATTAATTTATTATTTTATTAATTAACTTACGGAGGATTCTCTCCAAGTGCATGCCCTTTGTGTTGCAGAACCATGTCTGTTCCGTAGATGTTGAACATTTTGTAGGGATTAACAGACACCAGAATACTTCCAATGTAAGTCTTGGGGAAAAAACATTTTTTTATATATATATAATCTGTTTTTGATAACAGATCATTGATTCATTTCTTTTTTTAAATTCACACAAAACTCTTTGTACTAAAATATTTACAGAATAGTAGTGTTTTAAATTTTAATAGTGGTTTATGGATATGTAGTACATGGATACTAATACATTCATGTGTTTCTTTATGAATAAAAGCTTTCAATATGCAGTGGACTTTGCAATTGACTTACATATATCAAATTGCGTTCAAACCTTTTCTTCAAATTCAGCAAAACAGCACCTTCATGCAGGTCCCTGGAAAGAGTTTTATTCTTTATGAAAGCACTTAAAAGTGAACACAAAATGTCACTATATATAGCATTCATCTTGTTCAATAATTTCATACTCAAGCTGTGTCATGTCCTCAAACCCATCCTCTTCTGCATGTTCACGATACACCATTGTGGGCAGACTTCGAATTGAGTACATCTAAAAAGTATTTCAGTAAAAGAAAAATATTGTGTAAAACCATGTGTACACCAAACATGATATAAAGCCAGTATTTCACACAATAATTATAGACCTTAGTCAGGTTAGTCGCTATATTTAATTTTACATGGATGAAAATGAGGCTATGAGGGACAGACTTGAAAATCTTATTGAGTCTACTGAAAGATTTTTGGAAAGATGTTTAATCAACAACTGGCATGTTGTTAAACAATAGTACAATCCATTGAACACACTGTACTTCTATCCCTCACAGCATTGTTTTCATTCCTTTTCAAAATTAAATATGCTGCTACAACTAAGGTCTATTGAAATGATACCTGTATGCTGTTTTGATAAAGCTGGCAAGGCCGGGTGTATTTTGGACCAAAATTTTTGGTGCATTGTATATTTTAAGTATACACACATTTAAATACAGTACCAAATAATACATCCATCCACCCCTAGTCTATATTGTCTAATATCCTATCAATACCAAAGTCATAACATTTTCCTTTGATATTTCACATTGCCCAACATTTATTTTGACCCATAGTTTTAAATCTAAATTTCAGTCTTTCTAATCTAATTTTTGTAACCTGAAGCTTCAGTCATACCATAGCATTATTTTAGTGGCACGGATATTGTACTGATTAGTTCTGTATTTGTTTCTACTGTAGAATAATTCCATAGGAAACATCTGGATAGCAATAAAAAGATGAGCAATGTTTTCTTATAAAGAGTAACTATATGCCAGTTATGTTACCTTGTCATACCAGTTCCCTTGAGGTTCACCTTCTCTATCTGGTAGCCATGCAGGTTCTGTGCTATCTGTCTCTTGGCCAGGAAACACAGGGATGACAAAATTCTCCAGTTCTTCATCCCTATACATGGACCATTTTGTGAGGTTCTGAACAGTATGATGAGGGAGGACTCTTTCTGAAGACCATACATCATCTGGCTCATGAAGATCTATTATTTGATTTTGAGCCCAGTGTTCACCAGACTGACCCTGAATCTGAGGGGTCACTACTGCGTACCTTGGGTCCTCTGGAGAACGTCCCAGTGTTGACGGCAACTTGTAGGAGGCTTTGCGCAAGTTAACATTCGTCAAGGCATTTCCCAGAAAGGGGGATTTGGGTGATTCACTTTGAGCTGGTTTACCTCTTGTTACGATTGATCCATCTGGCAGTCTGTAAGATGCTTTACGAAGGTTTTGGTTTAGAAGAGCACTGGACAGCATTGAAGGGGGAGCTTGGTCTTGTTTAGGATTTCTAAACAGGCCGGAGGTATTAGGTAAGCGATAGTTGGCCTTACCAACATTTTGCAATGCGCTTGACAAATGAGATGAAATTGATTGCTCTGGTTCCTGTTCAGAGCTCTTAGTCAAAAGTGTTCCATCAGGAAGTCTATAGGAAGCCTTACGAAGGTTTGAGTTCAGAAGAGCACTTGAAAGAAGTGGAGAGGGTGACTGCTCTACTGGTTGGTTTCGGGAAAAAAGAGCACCATCAGGTAGTTTATAGGCAGATTTACGTAGGTTAATATTTTGTAGAGCACTTCCCAAGTATGGTGAGGATTTTGTTGTGTCTACAGTTTGATCAGTGGTATTGGATACAAGTGTTCCATCGGGAAGCCTGTAACTTGCTTTTCGAATGTTTGGATTCTGAAGAGCATTGGATAGCAGTGAAGAAGATTGAGCTGGTTGTTCTGGCTCATTTCTCATTATCGTACCATCAGGGAGCCTATAAGTTGCTTTCCGGAGATTGGGATTTTGCAAAGCATTTGACAGAACAGATGTAGTAGCCTGCTCTTTTTGGCCTCCAAAATTCCTAGATATTATTGATCCATCAGGTAGCCGAAAGGTAGCACCTTGAAGGTTTCTATTCTTTAATGCATTTGACAAAGGTGAAGAATAATCCTGTGCTTGTGCTTGCATGAAAGGAGTAGGACTCCTCTGTAAAGGAGAGGTATAGGATGCATTTCTTAAGTTAGGATTCTTAAGTGCATTTGATAATACTGATGTTTGCTGTTCAGGTTGAGACATCACTGGAGCATATAAAGATGTATTTCGCTGAAGAGGTGAGATATATGAGGCACTGCGTAATTGAGGATTTTGTAGTGCATTAGTTAGAACTGAAGAAGATTGCAAAATGTTCTGCGGTGCCTGCTGAGCAGATGTGGGAGAATATGGAGATGTGCTTCTTTGCAGTGGGGAAGTGAGGGAGGCATTACGTAGGTAAGGGTTTTGCAATGCATTAGAGAGCATTGAAGAAGAACTCTGATTGTTTACCTGAACCTCTTGAGGTGCCATCATAGAATGAGGAGATGCAGACCTTTGCAAAGGTGAGCGGTAAGTGGCATTACGGAGAAGTGGATTTTGTAATGCATTTGTTAAGGCTGGAGAAGAGCTCTGAGATAAACTTTGGTTGATCTGTGACATTGGGGATTTAAACCTTGGAAGTGGTGAACTGAATGAAGCACCAGCAAGATTTGGATTCTGTAAAGCATTTGTTAGTAGAGGAGATGGCCCTTGTTCAACTCTCTGGGCAAATTCAGTTATTATCTGAGGCTGAGGAGTGCTACTCAATGGAAATTGTGATCTGAGTGAGGCGCGATTGATTAATTCATTATGCATAGCGTTTCTCTGTGAGAGGATCGGGGATGGAGAGCGTACAGACATTGGTGAACCAGCTCTCACTGAAAGCTGAGGTGACGGACATGGTGTTGGAACATGTCTTACAGAGAGTTGTGGTGAAGGTACTCCTGGTCGTTTTATTGGAACATGTTGGGGAAAAGGTGGTTGAGCATTCATTACAAGAGGATGGTTCTGGCCTCTTATTGATTGTCTGAGAGGAACAGGACTTATTGGTACTCTCACAACAGGACGCCCTCTCCCAACAGGTCTATGAAAACCTCTCTGTGGATTTGGTGTTCCAGGTGGAAAGAATCTCTTTGAGTCTTGAAAACCTGCTGGTCTGGATCCTTGTCTTGCAAACATGATGGGTGAGGATCTAGCACTCTGATTCAAAGCTCCTGAACTCATGGGTACATTATGGACTGGAGATCTGAACGGAGCAACATTTTGCATTTGAGGAGCGCCATGATGACTTTTTCTTTGCAAAATTGGATTAACAGGAGATGGCTTAACTGTTCCCATTGGCACTTTGTTGCCACCAAATCCTCTGAATCTACGTGTGGAGGAACGAGTTGGTAGATGTTGTGGGTCATGTTGAATTCTGCCAGAAAATGCTGATGGTGATGGGGAAAGAGGTCTCTGAGATCTAGAGGCAAAGGGGGATATTGGTCTTGGAGACACAGGTCTTTGGGTGGGAGATTTGGCTCTGTGTGGTGGGTATGGAGAGCTCTCTTCTAGTGACTGTTGGCCTATTGTTGGAGACCGTGGAGGGCTCCTCCTCCGTAAAGATGGTTGTGGTGAAAAAGAACTTTTCCTGACAGATCTTGATGACATGAAAGACTCCTGATTGCTTCTACCAATTGGCCTGAAACGAGATTTTATTGGAGGGGCAGGACTAGCTTGGGAACTTTGCCTCAGTGTTGGTCTAGGTGAAGAAGGAGGACTTCTCCTTCTCATTGATCCTCGTGGAGACATTGGAGGACTCTCTCTTCCATTAACAAGAGGGGATGGTGTTCCAGAACCAAATGGCTTTCTCTGGGGTGTTGGAGATTTTCCTCTTAAGGAAGCTAAAGGTGATGCTGCTCGTCTGGACGGTTGTGGAGAAGAAGGGGGGCTAAATTTTCTCCTTTGAATGGGAGAGAACTGCCTTTGTGCGTTATTATTGTATGATGTTGGGCTAAACATTCTAGACTGCCTTGGTGAGAATCTTGGATACGTTTCCTCATACATATCAGATCTTTGGCGAGGTATAGGGCTGCTTCGACCTGGTGAAAAATTGCTTTGTCTTATAGAGAGCTGTGGTGAGGGGAGTTGGTTAAATTGTCTCAGTGTTGTTGGTTGGACATTTTCATGTCTCTGAAACATAGATTCTGGATAGACTAAATGGGGAGATACTGGTTCAACCATAGTGGGATCAAATCTCCTTACAGACAAAACTGGAGATGATGGTGTTGAGAGTGGTCCAAAATAATGTCTACTTGGGGCAGGTGACACTGGCGTTGGAGACGAAAAGTGTCTTGCCTGAAGAACAGGCGAGTATGGTATTTGGGGTGTTCGGGTTAAAATGGGACTACCAGGTGGTATAAAAGATGCTGGTGCTTGCTGAATCAATACAGGCGTGGGAGAAAATGACCTTTGTACAGCTTCTGGTTGCTGTGGAGTATATAAAGGAAAGTTCATAGGTGAAGCAAATGGCTGATTTTCATATTGGTCTGGAATCATCTCAAAATCATTCCTGGGGACTTGCATTGGACTTGCAATTTCAAGTTTTTCTTTTCCAAACAATTTTACTTGTGGTCTTGGGAATCTGAATGAATCCTCAGTCAGTATTCCTTCTGTTGGTATTTGTACATATTCATTAGCATACATTCCTGAGGGCTCTGTTGGTTCCATGACATCTTCCACTGTGTACATAAATGGCTGGTTAGCAACCATCTGAGGGTCAAGGTAAACTGCAGTGGTTTCTCCATTGTAGATGTACTGATTTGGATAGTATACATATGGATAACCTTGATACATCATGTTGGCATCTGTAACACCATCATATTGACTGTAATAATTTTGCTGATCACCATAATATTCAAACTGTTCTGGATAGTATCCATAGTCATAGTATTCCACATCATTACCAGGGAAGCCAAATTCATCTTCCACAGCATAACCCATTTCATCATAGTATTCCATACCATCAACAGGGTATCCAAATTCATCAGTTCTCTGGTGCCTGTAATCATAGTCAATTCTATCATCATAATAACCATATGGTTGTCTTCCATCATACTGATACTGGTCGTAATAGTCTTCATCAAAATAGCCATACTCATCCTCATACATAGGATCATAATAATCATTCTCCTCATCATAGTAGCCATACTCATCTTCAGGATAATCATAATACTCCTGATCATCTTCAAAGTAGTCATACTGATGTGGTCCTCTGAAGCGCCCCTCACCATAGGTGTCATGATTCCTGCTCCTATAACGTCCCCGGGGGTTATTTCTGCTGTAACTACTTTGAACATAGTCATCTTCCTCATAGCTGAACTCACCCTCATCATATTCATATCCTCCATTCTGATAGCCATGATATCCCCCCACACTTGACCTGTCATAACGAACAGAGCGACCCAGTCTTCCAGATGTTTTGGATGAGATGAATTTGTTAGTTAGCCAGTTTGCTGCTCCTGATATCTTCCCCAGAGCCCATCCTTTACTTTTGAATTGTGCAGCTCCAGTTTTCTTTTTACCAAAGAAGCCTTTGAATTTGCCTCCTAGTCCAGAGGTTGCTGCTGCATTTTTATTTGCTTTTCCACCAATACTGAGTAACAAGAGTGTTCTTCCACCCTCCTCTTTTTTATTTTTGTCTTCTTCTGTAGCTTTTGACTTTCCAAAGCCTGAAAACAACTTTGATGTACTTTGTAATGACTTTGGGGTCATGCCTTTTTTCTTCTTGCTGCCAGATAGTCCCATGAAAAGCCTAGATGTGCTTTTTAGCTTTTTTGATTGTTTCGGGGCTGGCTTTGAGAATAATGGAGACTTTCCTGCAATGCCTATCATAGCTGAAGATGCCCCTTTCAGGTTTATGTCCTTCATTTTGCCTAGCTGAAGTTGTGGCTTCTTCTCTTCAGCGTGGAATCCTGCCACAACTTTAGATGCAGCCTTAATATTGGCACGCTTACCAGTTTTTGGATCAACACCTTCCTCCGCTGCTTGGCCACGCTTTGGCTTAGCTACAGCTTTCACTGCCATAGCTTTGGATGCTCCCTTCAGTGCAGCTTTCCCTTTCCCTTTTTTCCCATCATCCTCACTTTGCATATCCTCTTCATCTGCTGCCTCACTGTCCTCAACCTCACTCCTTTCCACGTCGGAGGCTTCCTCAGATTCACTAGGAGCTTGTTTGCCCTTTCCTTTCCCTTTCCCTTTAGGAGGCTCTTTGCCTCCCTTCCCCCCTTTCTTGTCATCTTTTGCTGCCTTTGTATCTTCTTTGGCTTCCCCCTTTCCCTTGTCACCTTTCTTAGGTGCAGCTTTGTCTGCTTTTTTTGGTGGCATTTTATCCTTTTCCAAAAGTCATGCTAATATACGTCACTCTATCAAAAATGGGTGGTCAGTGACAGAAAACTCAAACAGTAATACAAATGTCCCATGTGGAATACAGGTTCAACGTAGCGTAAATGAGCATAAAGTGCAAGCAGATCTCTTTCATCACAAAAATAGTTATGAATTATGTCTAATAATTCTCTTGAGTGTAAGCCTAAGTCAAAATAATTTCCACTTAACACAAAAGCCAAAATGCTGATAGCTCCTTTTGTTCAGGACTCTACCTTACAGGTGTATTCCTCACATTTCAGAAATGTCCGACAGAGTCTTGTCCTTGGCTGTAGTGCTAATTTTGGCAAGAGATTTCCCACAGACAAAAGGCTCTTTATCTCAGGCATCCATGAATGTCAGCATCCCTTTTGTCATGTGCTACAAGCTTTTTCATGCCTTGGGAAAGTACTCCAGTTACACTTTTTGTCCTCTTGAGTTTTGCAGGTAGTGTCCTTCAAAAGCTCTAGATGCATGTGTCTGAAAGTATGCGAGGGCTCCCCGTAATAGCTGCGAAGAGCACCTTAAATGTATCAACTACACTGACTTAGGGTAACATTATCTGTTTGGCTCATTCCTGTATAAATAATGCACGTTGGCTGAGCTGTTACTAAACTGTGTCTGAGGACATTTCCAAAAAGAACCAAAGTATGGTAGTGATACTGACCGAAGAGGATTGTCTCCTCCATCACAGCTGAGGTGGGTTAAATGTTTGATATTATTAGAATACCAAAAAAATAAAATTATTGTAATTTGATACTGTCATGCTAAACATTTTTTTATTTTCGGTTTTTAATTGAGCCATGACTTTCCGCAGTGGCATTTTGATTCAAAGCAATGTTAATATTAACCACCCAAATAGAACTATCGGAGATGGAAATAATTTTATTGAATTTATATAACTAAATTTTTTTATTTGTTGAGTTTGCATTGTTTAGTCCAATAAAACTGAAAATGTGTATTATTTGTACAAAGAATAAATATATTGCTTATAAATGTCCAGACTGACCTGAAATATATATGCTTTATTGGCAGGATGACTTCAGAGAGTAATGAAAACAGTTCATTAGCACTTCTTTATCATTTGACTATATTTTTATGAGCAGCAAAAAATCCAAACAAGTATCAACATTCATTATTATGATGCTATCAACTCTCTGATACCTATGTATATGTCACCTCTGAAAAAATTCAGTGGTTATCACGGACAAGAATCACATATGTACATATTAAGCTGCGTGATTATGTCTCTGTTGACCACTTAATATTCCAAGAGTTCATGACACTGGTAGGGATTAATTCTTAATGGCTGGTCTGTATTCAGTTCACTAAGAAATAATGAAATATTAATCTGAAAAGTTCTAAATATAGAGTGACCCCATTCATTGTTAACTTCAGATATTCGCCATCACATGTATATATTGCATATTTATGTGATAATGCATTTAGGTGATATTTAAACTGAACATTTTTTTTATGATTTAATTTTTTTTGTAATTTTCTTTGCTTGATGAGTTGGTTATTAATTATATATTAATTTTGCTTCTAAGGTGCAACAGCTATTCAGCTGTTATGTTTTGGAACAAGTCCAAGAAGAGGATCTGGGCTGCTTTTTGTCAAGGATGTCCAATCCAATACACAACACATATGACTTCAACTGATAGCTGTCAATTTAATTAATAAAATGCAAAAATAAAGAACCAATACAACAAGTTGGTTTGTTCTTTATCTTCATTTTAATACTAAATCACACTCTTAAAGTCAGTTTAGTTGTTTTTTTCAGCAGGATATACACAGCACTTCATTAATTAGGAATTAAATACATATTAGAGTATATATGGATAAGTAAAGAGAAGACTTTAACTTGTGTTTAGATTTGTCTCCCTGGCGAGACGTAATGTATACCCCAAACCCTAAATGAACCTGTTTAAATCCAAGCCTAGCTATTCACCTAGGCCAAGTGCTGGGTAAGGTTGCAATCAAGAGGCTTGGGAGAGGACTAGATTACATTTCAGTGGTGTTAGAAATGGTTAGAAGTTAGTTATGAATCTATACATTGTCTCACACCTGAACATATAAATGTCAAACATCATCTTTGCCTCAATGAAATGTCAAATGGCTGCAACAACAGCATCTTAACTGTGCAGTTAACAAAATCCTGTTCACAAACCTTTAAAGGGATAGTTCACCCAAAAATGAAAATTCTGTGATCATTTACTCGCCCTCATGTTGTTCCAAACCTGAATGAATTTCTTTCTTCTGCTGAACACAAAAGAAGATATTTTGAATAATGTCAGTTGATGGGCCCCATTACAGAAGAAAGAAGTTCATACAGATTTGAAGGTGAGTAAATGAAAACATAATTTTCATTTCTGGATGAACTATCCCTTAAAATTGCCACTTTTCATATTAATGTTCAATTTATTGTTGTCTGTCTTGGGGTAAGAACTCCAAAGTCACTGAGGAAACTCATTTTTTTCTTAATCTGTAGCCGTAAAAGCAATGACAAACCATGAACTGACTTGTTAAACTGCCTCGTTACTGTGTCTAATTTAATGCAATTAGGCTACACCACACAAGTGCAATTTTGTCACACACAAGCAAACAAAAAGTTTGATTAGTGTAACGAACCTCCTTATGCTTGGTGATGCTAACCATTAATTAATAAATGATGAAGGGAAATCCTTGACAAGGCACCTGGGGTCTATAGAATGCTCGTCAAATGTCCAAGATATACAATCACCAGATATTAAAAGAAATAATGAAAGGAATACATAATTATATACATAAATAAAAATATAAACAGCTTATTTTTTTTAAATATTCTAGTAAATAAATATTTAAAAACTAGCATTGTACAAGAACCATACATTAAAATAAAAGCATAAAAAAAAAATGTTATGCCTTTTTAATATTGTCATGATTGTGCCAGTAGCTGTAACACTTACCTTGAAAACTGTTTTTAAAAAATCATTACATCCAATCCCTTTTCCAAAAGAGGCGCTCAATGGCAATATGCTGTTCATATAAGATCCATTCTCAGTACAATTAGAGTGCTGCAGTGAACTATGCTGGACTAACACATTATGTTCATATAAGGGCTGATCTATTATGTGCTTCATCTACCAAACTGCCCTCTTTCAGATGTAAAAGCTGCACGCACACAAACAGTCCTTTTTACAAACTGCAGAGATGGAACAAAAGCCATGGTAATGTGACTTGTTTGATTTCTGACTTGGGCGATATGCCTTTTAGCATACAAAGCATGATCATATAACTCTGAGAAGCTAGCAAGTAAACAATTTCTATTGTTATAGAAACCATAGGCCTGGCTCTGTATGCAAACAAACCGCCTCACTCCTATTACAAGCTAATTTTAACAGGCAGTGGCTTCAGACATGTTTTAAAGATCGGCTCTTGCCTATCGGTTTTAGAGGTGAGAGTGCATCATCATAGGCCGTTTTCAAGTGTCCATTTACAAGTACTTTTTCGATTAAAGCTCTTTCTTATTGTGGTTAAAACACTTATTGACTTATTTGAAAGTCCTGTAACATATGGGACACCAATAAGTGTTCAGTATTGTAGACAGTCAGCTGCCCTCAGGAAAACAAAATGTACAAAAACTGCAACCTCAGGGGTACAACAACTTAGCAGGAGACCAGTTTAACATCAGAAATGTATTTGTACCTTGTCTCCCTCTAAAGGATACAACTTCAAGTCAGCATGAAATCAAAATTGACAATTCTTGTTTTTACGGAATATTGCAGTGTTTATTATAAATGATTTATACGTGCATATCATTATTTTTTTTTATTTATGTGCCCTTGTAATCTTTAATCAAAATAGCTTCCCCTCCCTCTTGCAGCGACATCTCTTCTCTTCTCTGATAACGTGTTTACTGGCGCGAGGGCGGGACGACCTTTCACTCACATGACATCACAGCAATAGCAAACCACAATCATCCAATCAATTCCTGATGGACAAAATTCCCACCCTACATTTTTTTTCTTTCACATGGACATACCTTACAATAGGGAAGAAAAGACCATTGCAACTTTTCATGCCAAATTCTGCTGAACACAAAGGAAGATATTTGGAAGAATGTTTGTAAGCAAGCAGATCTCGCCCCCCATTCGCTACCATAGTAGGAAAAAAAATACAATGGTAGCCAATTGGGGGCGAGATGAGATCTGTTTGGTTACTGACATTATTCTAAATATCTTCCTTTGTGTTCAGCAGAACAAAGACATTCATACAGGTTTGGAACAACTTGAGGGTGAGTAAATGATGACAGAAATTTCATTTTTGGGTGAACCATCCCTTTAAGGTGCACTAAAAGTACACGAGGTGTATCTTTAACCCTATAGACCCTATATTTTTTGCACATTTTCTACTGGTAATTCACCAGAGGGCAGCAAAAGCTCTTTAAAGAAGAGAGTTGAGATGAACGTCAGGTGTGAATTTACACTGCTGTTTGTAAGACCAGACAGGAACCTCATTGAATGATACTATCTCAGATATCCCCTACGTATTACATATGCCAACATCAGTGCTGTTCATTTTAACTTCCCTCATACTGTGTCCTAACAATACATTTTATTGTTTGTCAAAAGCACTAATACTTTGCTCATTCTAATCATTTGCTATGGGTCGTCTCAACACTTTCCATGATTTAAAAACTTTAGTCACATGACCTATTTAAGACCTCTTAAAGGTGCAGTATGTAAGAATTCTGTCCGCTAGAGGTCGCTAGAGGCCTATTCAAAACAAAGGCGTAGCTTGATGACGCCAAGTTTGAGCGTGGAATCATGGGACGTGTGGTCTTCACATCATCATAGCCGGTGCAAAAGAATAGGGATTGGACTCGGGAAGAAATCATGTTCATGGATGCGATTATTAATGTTACTGTAGTATGAAGCAGAGCAGGACTGAGTGTTGTGGGAGCTGAACGAGACCGCTGGAGCGATTGCGCAACACACGAGCAGCGGAACTTTTATTATGTCACAGTCGCCGCTCCCGCTTTTCCGGTCATGAGTATGAGGTAACACAGCGCTGTTTATCATATTAGATACATTTAAGTGTGTTGGTGAAGTGAAGTGACGTGACATGTGGCCAAGTATGGTGACCCCTACTCGGAATTTGTGCTCTGCATTTAACCCATCCAAGTGCACACACACAGCAGTGAACACACACACCGTGAACACACACACGGAGCAGTGGGCAGCCATTGCTGCGGCGCCCGGGGAGCAGTTGGGGGTACGGTGCCTTGCTCAAGGGTCTCACCTCAGTCATGGTATTGAGGGTGGGGAGAGTGCTGGACATTCACTCTCACCGACAATCCCTGCCGGACTTGAGACTCGAACCCATGGCCTTTGGGTTACAAGTCCGACTCTCTATCCATTAGGCCACGACTGCCCCTATGTTGAAAATGTTATAACGTTACTCTGTGCGTTCGCTCGGCGGCTGCTGTGAAACACTGTTGCACACTGCAGTAAGCTGATCGATTTTAGTATATCATATTAATAAATGCTGGATGTCTTGTGTTGATAAATGGCATGTAATTAATTTTAAAACGTATTGTATGATGGAGAAAATGATGTATTACTGTTACTAAAAATAAAGCTGCATCTGATTATCCTATGTTAGCTACTTCACAAAATAGTGTTTTTCTCTGAGGCATGGTAAAACATGGTACTCGCAAACAATCAAGAAAATTAGATTTAAACAATAAGACTAAACGTGTTGAGCTATATAACAATAATTAGTTTTCTGTCTATAAATATATCAAAACAGTTGTTCCCTTGTCTATCAAAACATGTAAATATTAAAGCGTCTTTGGTGTTTCCATGTTTTTTACTAAATAAAACTGGAAACCGAGGGTAACGCGGGTATGACGCAATTGACGGGCGACTCCTCACACGTCCCGGAGCCTTGGTTAAAATAGCAATTTTCTCACGATTTACAAATGGTTGCAAACATTTGGGATATTGTAAGTACTCAAGTGAACAAAATATATAACACTGGCCTAGTGGTTTTTGGATATTCTACTGCAAAAATATTACATATTGCACCTTTAAAGATAATGTCAATGCTCTATTAAAATATGAAAGTAAAACCATCATCTTTCTTTTGAGTCGTATTGGCCAACTGAACAATTATTAACACGCAGGTTCCCACCAGTTTCAACTGTGATCAAGAATAAAGCAAATACTTTCACTAACTTTCTAAAAACTTAAAGAAAGGTCATGCAGTTTATTTCACTGGGCCATCTGATGAGTGAAATACATTTGCTCAATTGGAGAAAAAAAAAATGGAATAGTCTTAAGGAGCTTCTTTCAGTAAGTTATAAAAAACTAAATAAAAGTTTAGCTATATTTCACCATGTCAGACTGCAGTATTCAAAATATCACAATCAGCCGTAAATGATGCAGAATATCAGAATGAAGTAAAAGCTGAAGTACACTGTTCCTTAGAGCACACCCACACACACACACACAACCATATGGCCCCAGCATCAAGTGTCATGTTTACAAGCGTAGCTCATTGGCACTGCACTCGTCCTTCTTACCATTATCTTTCCATCCGAACTCATTCAAAGTAAGTCCAGCATAGAAAACGTCAATCCTCAAGTTATTCCAAAACAGTTTCTTGCCATCCAGCTCATCATTTTAGCGCTTTGAAATGTGGGCTAGTTACACAAAGCCCCATCAAGCCTGAAGTGGAACAGCCTTCCAATGGCTTGATAATTCTCCACTCCACACTTGTCCGTTGTGTTGTACAGCCCGAGTGCCTCAGCATGCATATTTAATGTTGTCTATTATGCTAGTTTTCTGTAATGAATAGAGTAGGCGGCTCTAGGTTTTCAGATAAATACAGAAAGCTAACTGTTCACATCTTGTAGCCTAATATAAAGAGTCCTTCTGAGTCACTGCCCATGTTTAAGTTGTGAGTTAAACTTACTAGTGTGCTGTAATCATATAAAATCTCTACCATATTATGTTGGATACGCTACATTTTAAACTCTCTCAGCAAGTTCAAATAGAGATTTCATGTGTTCATGTCTTTTTATGATTGTATATGTAAATGGCCCTTGGATATGGGCAGTAAAACATCACAATCTTGGCCATTACAGATGCAATGGACCCTTAAGAATTATTTAAATGATTAACAAAGAACACCATAAAAGAAGAAAAATAACCAACACACCTGGTGAGAATTGTAGTGTCAAAGTTTAACAATCTGCTGCTCCTTAGAACATGTTACTTCTCTAGCTATCTTCAACTGGTATGGATCAACTGGACAAGTGTTCTTGCCTAAGTGCTTCAAGAAAGAACGAACTTTGATCTTTTTAGACTATGTCGTGTTGGTTTTAGGGGTTTGTAAAATACGGCTAAACCAGGATTGGTTGAATTCATCTGCAAACGCACAATTTTGATCTTTATGATGGTCATTGCTTTGTGTTAAAAACACTTTTCTTTGTCAATTTACCCTGGAATTCTTATATAGATATATAAAAGAAGGAGTTCACATGATAAATATCTCAAATTTGGTTAGTGACCTTTTCACAGTCTCAATGGTTAAAAAAATAACACATTATGAAAGGCTCAAATAAGAACAAAGATCTGAATATTTATTTGAATGGGTTTTGTCAGGATGATTTTCATTAACAAAATCACTTTTTAATTGATGACCACAGGTTTTTCCATAAAGTTCTGAGAAAAATTGCAGCTGTTAACAGAAAACGTTTCTGTTATGCATGTATCAAATGTTCTGTTGATACTGTAGTGGATCTGAAGACTAGATTTTATTTCTTCACAATCTGAATGACATCCTCGTGTTCCATGATGTGTGTCAGTCCTACTCTCTGAGGACTGTACTTTGTGCTTGTTCCCTGTGGTGCAAAAAGACAGTAGGTTTTGAAGACAAGCACATACAGAACAAAAGCAAGAGTATGTTTCTCTTCAGGTGAAGGAGAATCTTACCCAAACAAGTGCGTACTTGAACTGGCTAGCTAATGTCCTGTGGATTCTGTGACACTGGAAGAAATAAGAGGAGCAATCAATCAATCTGGGGTGCGTTTTCCAAAAGCATCGTTAGTCAACTATGGTCAAAAGTTCCATCGAACCCTATTGGTAGTGACGAAGCTTGCACCCATAGTTGGCTTTGCAACACAGACCTGATGGATACTTCATACAAGAGATTAACATATAGATATTCTTAGAAACCATTTGGAGTCTTATTTGAAAGAATCATGTTTTACTTCATATTTATATATTTTATTATTAAGAATTGTAGTTATGAATGCTGGACAGGACTTTTTCGATTTGTGTGTTTTTGGAAATATTTTTGTGTGAAACTTTGTGTGCTGCCATTTTGGCCAGGACTCCCTGGTAGAAGAGAATTTTATCTCAATGGGATTATTCCTGGTAAAATAAAGGATAAATAAAAAAATAAAAAAAATAGAGAAGTGGCCAAAAGTGATGTCCAGCCTAGGAAAATTGACATCTTCACCCTTTATTCAAATTATTGTTAAAAAGGTGTTACAGATTTTGTAAGCATATTGCGTAGTTGTGCTTGGAGTCAATTTATAAGACAATGAAACATACAAAATTGTGCAGATATAACTTTTGGCCAGGCTGTCATATTAACAAATTATGAAACAACAAAATATTAATAACTGATTATATTGTAGTGAATTGTTTTTCCTGAGAGCTTTTTGCTTTATGCATTTTGTTCCATAGTGAAATAAAACTTGTTGCTGTAGTTTACCCCTATTTTGCCAGATAAATACCTTAACCAAGTTTAATGTTTTGTCGTATTTAAAAATTTTTGATGGTTTAAATCAAACTTGTAGGGTTGTTAAAAATAAATATCCCTGCCGGACATCACGTTTGGCCACTACTGTATATATAAAAGGTATAAAACTATATATACAGCCAAACCAAAAAATTATTCAGACATTTTTGATATATTTTTCACTAGTGGGTGCAGGACACTATAGTTCATTTATGTAAGTGAGGATGGCAAAATAAAGTAAACTGTGACATAATATACCCATAAATTTTTCATACAGTGGACTACCAGTAAAACTGATAAAAATTTGGGACCAAAAATTATTCAAAACTTTGACCTGACCATGTTTTGCTTAAGTGTTATCTGACATAATTAAGATTACTTTTTTCTGACAGTTTAACTCTGAGATCTTGTCATATGCCATTTTTTAAAACTATAGTGAATAAACTAATAATGAATTAAATTTTCAAGGTGTCTGAATACATTTTGGTTTGACTGTATACGTGTATGAGGATTTATTTAAGACAGCATATAAAATAGAAATACACATTCAGGTATACAAATATTTTTCCACAGTGCACAACATTTCATTAATCATGCGGTTTTCTAAAATGAACAAATATGAAAAAATATTTCGGTTAAAGGTGCGTGGAGTATGTTTTACCACAGGTTGACCACTATGTAACACATATACATAAAGTTACATGTAACACAGGACAACAAAACAGACATACCACATGTTCAACTGAAGCTCCTCGTCTCATGATTATAGGGTCACCAAAATCTGGTCGTTCTACACAACAATAAAAAAAGAGGGTAAACATTGGGGAACATAAACAATTATAGAAATTCAAATATCTATACTGTACTGGATTTTATTTTATTTTTAACAGGAAATGAACACCAATGCACCTCTTCAAAATAGGCTTTTTCAGTACAGATACCCCTATTATAACCTTGGGTTGAAAATCACCCATTTTATTCTTTAAATTATATAGATAACTAATTAACTCTATAATAATAAAATCCTTTAGTTAACACTTTGTAAAAAGTACTGTACAGCAAAGAAACGTAGCACTCGCTCAATTCTTACGAGAAGGGAAACTTCCTAAATTGAAGTTAAGATTTAAATTTAGGAGGAATGCTTTAATACCAAATGTGAACCTTAATCCAGTCCACCTTTTCCAGCAGATGGAAAACAGCTTCCCCACTAAAATTAACCAAAATCTAATGCCAAACTGACTTGATTTACACTAAAAATTCTAATAAATCTCTCTAATCTCAATTAAAATGCTAAAAAGGTTAATTAATTTAACATATCAATACAAAACAAGCAGCTTTGTCATAATTAAAGCAGAAATACAGTAAATAGAGTGATGCCTTCAAATATGTTGGACAACGGTTGGCCTTTGAAAAGCACTGCTCTAGTGTGAAAGCCCCCTAAAATTTTAAATAACTAAAATATGAGGAAAAAAAAGGCACACCTCCTCTCTTCTTGGTATATATGCAGATCAGAGCCAGGTATTCCCATAACTGCTCAATGAGGTAATCTAGATTCAGTTTCATGCCACAACTGATGACTACACTGTTAGCTTTATGAGCCAGACGATCCACTTCCTCGATAGAAATCTGGTCCACTTTGTTGTACACCTGTAATTAGATGAATAATTAATAATCATTTTCAAGTTTGCCAACATGCTTTTCAATCAGAGGAGCTTTGCATTAGGCTGATACTTGAATTGAAATATATATACACTCACATATAAGCAAGGCATGTATACTCTGTTGCCCACAATGACATCTATAAACTCATCTGGAGTGCTGTCCTCTCTGAACAAAACCTCAGCATTGAAGATTTCTGCAGTCGTGTTAAGGTAGACGTGTCGCTTATCATTAGAGGAAAATTAAACTAAGTGACTAAACTAGGCAAAAGGATACTGTACTCATGGAGAATGAGCTGAACAAGCTTCTCGGAGCAGTGTGTGAGAGGAACCGTTGAATTGTACGATAAGCCGCCACCTTTTTTAGGCTGAAAAACAGATATTTCACATGTAAACAGATCAAATATGCAACAGGAATGTTTCAGGATATCTGTGTGTGATCCTGCAGTCTCAGTATTTCTGAAGCTCAGTTTTTCAAAAGGACATTTTCACATGTTGTGTTTCAAATTGATAAATCGTTATGTTCAACACAATGAATAATAAGTGCTTATACACTATGGTTCAAAAGTTTGGGGTCGGTAACATTTTTGTAATGTTCTTGTTGTTTTGTAACATTCATTTGATCAAAAACACAGTAAAAAACGTAACCATTGTGAAATATTACCATTTAAAATATATTTTATTCCTGTGATGTTAAAGCTGAGTTTTCAGCATCATTACTAGTCTTCAGTGTCACATGATCTTTCACAAATCATATGATTAGGAATATGATGATTTGCTGCTCAAGAAACATTTATTATTTTGTTGAAAACAATTGTGCTGCTTAATATGTTTGTTGAAACTGCGATCGTTTTTTTTTTCAGGATTCTGTGATGAATAGAAAGTTCAAAAGAACAGCATTTCTATGAAATTTGTAACATTATAAATGTCTTTACTGTCACTTTTAATCAATATGTCATTAATGAAAAAAAATATACTTTTCTGGTAACACTTTTCAATAAGGTTAATTAGTTATTAACTAACATAAACTAACCATGAGCAATACATTTTTTACTGTATTTACTTATCTTTGTTAACGTTAGTTAATGAAAATAAAGTTGTTCATTGTTTGTTAATGTTAGTTCACAGTGCATTAACTAATGTTAACAAGATTTTAATAATGTATTAGTAAATGATGAAATTAACATTAACAAAGATTAATAAATGCTGTATAAGTGCAGTTCAATATTAGTTCATGTTAACTAATATTAACTACTGAACCTTATTGTAAAGTGTTACCAATTTTCTTTAAAACATTTTTTTTTACTGTTCTCAAACTTTTGAAGAGTGTAAATGTTTTTAAAAGGTCGGAAAATCTGTTACAGCTTGACACTTTTGTCTTTTTAATATTATCGTCAACTAAAAAATTATAATGTATTTTGCTAAATAAAGTGGACTAAAATTAATGAATGAGACTCAACAAAATAAAAGGCTAAATTTAAAGTGCATGTTAGTCAATAGACAATCTGAAACACTGACCTTAAAATAGATATTTGGTTTAGGCCGGTTGAGTCTAATGCCAACAGATTCAAGTTCTTTTTCCAGAAGTTCCCTGAAGAACAAAACAGCAATCGTCAAACAGAACAATAGTGCAAATACTGCAAACATTATCCAAAGACTACATGTTTTAACTCACCTCTGAACCTCTCCTTTCGTTGCGTCCAACATCATGATGACCACATCAGCAGTTCTGGCCACAGCAATGACCTGTCTACCTCTGCCCTTACCTTTGAAACGAGAACACATGAATTTCACAGAGAAAGGACGCATTTAATACGTCAATATGAAAATACACGTAAAAACGTACATTACAAATGAACATACCTTGTGCAGCCCCTTCAATGATACCAGGCAAATCCAGCAGCTGTATGTTGGCACCTTTGTACTAGAATTGAACGTATATGATATTTATAAGATTATAATATTATAATAACAATAGTAATAATAAAAACAGAAATAAGATATAATCAAAGACAGAGATGAAAGAGAAATATTTGAACATGAATGATACCTCAATGACACCAGGAATGCAGGTCAAGGTGGTGAACTCATATGAAGCCGCTTCACTTTCTGTTGATGTCATTAAACTGAGAAAGGTAGACTACAGGAAATACCATAAATTAGAGCACGCCTTAACCATCATAAATACAATATGGCACAGTTGGTGTCATTGTTACCTTGCCAACGGAGGGGAATCCAATCAGAGCCACTCTAGCATCGCCAGATTTCATCACATCAAAGCCTTCACCTTTGGCTCCAGCTGATTTTGAGGGCTCCAGAAGCTGGGCTCTGTACTTGGCTAGCTTGGCTTTCAATAAACCCAGATGGTATTCAGTTGCTGCAAAACAGGTGTGGAACTAATCAGGATTTAACTGATGAAGAATGAGCAGACACAAAGCAACAAAAGGCCCACTGGACATTAAAAGCAGGGTCTCTTTCTTGACTTACCTTTATTCTTCTGCGTTCGAGAGATTTCTCTCTCTATCTCCGCTATCTTTTCCAGAATCCCCATTGTCAATGAACTGTGATATATTTCCTAATGCGAAGCCTGTGAACATAACAGTAGTGTGAAATAAGGCACGTCCATCTGCTCTCTAGCTACGTTGTCAGTAGTAAGCTAAGCTAGTAGGCACTTATATCAAACTTATCAAACACTGTTGCAGATTGATATGTCTTACAAATATCGCAACAAATGGCTATTTGTATCAATTCAACACTTCAGAAAGTATTAGAGATTGTCACTCGTGTATTTAAAGGAGTAAATGCTGTAATAATTACAGTTTTATGCAGCCCGAAGTCTGCGGCATGGACTGCTGGTGGACAGTGTGCTGCACAGAAAGTGCTCCGGTGTGAAACTAATTCTTTGATTTTTAACTCCTGAACGAATATTTTTTTAAATACAGCGCTTACGTGTATACACGTCAAGTTATATTTTTACCCGTTGATGCTATACTGTGGATAATATACACAAGACCAACACGTGGTTAACAACAAACGTTCCTATCATGCATAACAGTGGTTGGAATTCAATTCTGCGAATCGGTTCATTTGAACAGTCGTTTCACAAAATCGATTTAGTGATCATTTCAAGTTAGGACGTAATTACTTAGGACTTTGGTCCCTTGCATACAGTCTTGGAATAGCATTCTAGTAACGCCAGGTGAATGCACATATCGTCGTTCATTAATAATTCAGTATGCTCATTCAGAGGAACCGACTCAAAAGAACGATTCGTTCAAATGGGACAAGGTTGCCAATTCCGCGCTTTCCCCGCGGTATTCTTTTAAACTGTTGCCACGGATTTATTTTCCCCCAGGATTGAAGGTTTGACATATTTTGCAAAAAATAATCACATTTAAAATGAAATGCTTATATTAAAATATTTTACTCTACCCAATATGAAACTGCACTAGACTGATAGGGAGAATAAATGTATGACAAGGACTGTGGTAGCTGGAGGAATAGTAGAATTAGAACAAGATCTTAAAACTGTAAATAGTTTGTTATCAAATAGTTAACAAATAAAGGCTAACTACCCCCACTTAAGGATTTTGGTCACCAGCTGTCAATCTTAACATAAGATAGTTTTATTTATGAAAACACAGCGTGTTTATAATTTATAGTTATTTTAAATTAGATGTAATGTAAAATATGTATTTGGGGTATAGGAGTGGCATATTTTAAGACAGGTTTTGATATTTGGACTAGATTCGCTGGGGATGGGTGTATTACGGAGATCTGGCACCCCTGGAAGTACATAACACATCGTGCGATTTTATTAAACATGGCAGCCTCTGCCGGGTCGCGATCTTCCACGAGTAACAACACTGGTATGGAGGGTTTCCCTTTCCCCGTGGTTAACAGACCCCCCGAGGACAGTACGAGCAAAGATCAGACCACTACCGGAGAACCGAAAAAGAAACCGTGCCGAGCGTGTACGGATTTTAAATCATGGATGAAGCTGCAGAAACAGACGTCCTCCGTCTCAGTGCAGGTGAACAGTGGAGTAACGTTATTGATCTCTGACTGTGAAACAACAGTTTTAAATGTAAAAACAGTGTGTGAAAACAGAATAGATACATCCTTGCTGAACTTATACAGACTTGTCAGTACAATTGTGTCGGTGAAGGATTTTTGACATTTCAGAATGACATGAATCTTTCCTCTCTCGTACTATAGTTTTACTATAGTAACACTAAATGTAGCAATAACTATGGTATATTTTGTCATAAATATTGTAGATTCATTATGAATCATCTATTTTAGGGGAGTAAGGGAATCTATTTTAATGACAGGTATGGCAGTTTTAGTTGTACTTTCTAAATATATTTGCAACTATAATACTATTATAATAAGTAAATTCAAAAGTTTTTTGCAGTGTTTCTCAACCAGGGGGCCTCAGTAAACTTCCAAGGGGGTTGCAGGATGACTTATTATCAATATGATAATAATGACCTTCAAAGATCACATTGCGAAGACAGTTCGGTCATGCAGATTTGCACTATGCAACATCAGGAAAATCAGGCCCTTTCTAACAGAACATGCAACACAACTTCTCATCCAGGCCCTGGTCATTTCTAGGCTTGATTACTGCAATGCTCTTCTGGCTGGACTGCCATCATGCACAATCAAGACTCTACAAATGATTCAGAACGCTGCAGCACATCTCGTCTTTAACGAGCCCAAAAGAGCCCACGTCACGCCTCTCTTCATCTCTCTGCACTGGCTACCACTTGCTGCTCGCATCAAATTCAAGGCATTGACGCTCGCTTACAGATCTGCCACAGGCTCAGCACCCTCCTACTTTCATTCACTCTTACGAGTCCACACTCCTACCAGAAGCCTACGCTCATTAAAGGAGCGAAGCCTCGTGGTACCATCACAGAGAGGCACAAAATCACTCTCCAGGACATTCTCGTTCACTGTTCCTTGCTGGTGGAATGATCTTCCTGCCTTCATCCGGAATGCAGAATCCCTGGCAATATTCAAAAGACAGCAGAAAACTCATCTCCTTCGTGAGCACTTANACTTCCTCTAATCCCTCTCTATTGTAGTTTATGATACTCTGAGCACTGCCTAAAACTGTCTATTTGCCTCGTCATGACGACTCGCTTGTTGTATTCCTCACTTGTAAGTCGCTTTGGATAAAAGCGTCTGCCAAATGAATAAATGTAATAATAACATAATTATAGTGTTATAAAATATAAATATAATAATAAAAATAAATATGTAAAATAATCAAACTCTTAATATAAATTAAAATGCTAAAAAAAAAAACACATAAAACTAAGATTTAAACTGAAATCATATTTCTATTTTACCCCCTCTGTAACTGTTTTTTTTATAATTAAGAACATACAGTTATTGAAACTTGTGGAATCACAAAATGAATGGGGATTTATTTATTCAATACATCAATACTCTCAGTTTCTCTTAAAGGTGCTCTAAGCGATGTCACGCGTTTTTAGGCCAAAACATTTTTTGTCACATACAGCAAACATCTCCTCACTATCCGCTAGCTGCCTGCCCTCTGAACACACTGTAGTCGCCACAAGCTCCAAAAACGGCAACAAAAACAAACTGGTGCAGCCTGGACCACGAAACATAAACAGTGCCTCAGTCAATAACCGACAAGCAGCGTCAATACGCAAGCTACTTACATTTTAAATGCGCGTTCAGGACTGTTTCAGGAAGCACGGAGGGGAGGAGGAGGAGGAGGAGGAGGAGGGAGGGTCTAGCTAGCCTCAGTTTTGTTTGACAACACTTCGAACGTCAACAGAAAGTTACTCCACCCAGGATCGCTTAGAGCACCTTTAATAAAAGTAGTTTGAAAGCTAGCAGATTAATTACAGCAGAAATATCTGAGCCTGTGGGGGAGGGGGCTTTGAATAATTTATTTGACATCGGAGGGCTTAGAGTCAAAAGGTTTGAGAACCACGGTTTTATATGAACCATAATTACACTGAACCAATTGGTAAAAGAAGCCAGTCATGGTTATAGCTACTGGTTATAAGTCCTGTCATGAAACTCTAGATGGCGCTGACTAAACCTTCAAATACTGGTCAACATTTGCAATAGCAGAGCAGCGCACTTTCAGAAACCCTCCACCTTCCCCAGCTCCACCTGTGTAGATCTGCTATGGGAAATTCATGTTTGCTATACTGTACAGTAGCAGCATGTCATGTTTGTATATATATAGTGAGTCCCATACTTGCTCTACAGCAGCAGCGGCATAGCAGATCATTTCTGCCAAGACCAAACATATCATCATTATCATATCCATTACCATGCTAAACACTATAGTTCTGCTGCCAGAGCATGGCACCAACCCTAGGTCATGGGTTCAACACAATAATGTTGTGCTAAGACAGTTGCTATTGTTTACAGGTCCCTCACAGTAAACAATCATATTTATGATATTTGAACAGGAGAGCAGGGCGGTGGAGGAAACTAAGCCAGTTGAATGCCCTCTGGACAGAGAGGAACTGGGCAGGAGCTCATGGTCTTTTCTTCACACTATGGCTGCATATTATCCAGACACACCGACCACAGAACAACAGGGGGAGATGACGCAGTTCATCAACCTCTTCTCAAAGGTTTTCCCGTGTGATGAATGTGCAGAGGACCTGAAATCAAGGTTGTCATCATTTATATTTGTTGTGGTTTTTATGTTTGTCCTTTTTAGCAGAAGCATTGCAATGTTTACATTTATGTTTGGTAGCATGTGTTTCAATGATCTTGTCTCTTATCAGATTGAAATCAAATCAACCAGACGCTAGCAGCCGGCAAAACCTCTCACAGTGGCTGTGTCGCCTCCATAATGACATCAACATCCGGTTAGGCAAGCCGGAGTTTGACTGCAGCAGGGTGGATGAGCGATGGCGAGATGGCTGGAAAGATGGTTCTTGTGACTGAAAATCTCCAACACAGTCATGAACTAAAAGGAGTCGCATACTGATCCTGTGGACCTGTCATTTTTGTTGCAACAAATACAGGTCGCAGGGCCATTCAGGAGTCATGCATAAACATAGACATGTTGACTTTGCACGGGTTAGTTCACCCAAAAATGAAAATTCTGTAATTTATTACTCACCCTCACATCGTTCTACACCCATAAGACCGTCGTTCATCTTCAGAACACTAAGATATTTTTGATAAAATCCGGTGGCTCAGTGAGGCCTGCATTGACAGCAAGTTAATTTACACTTCCAAACACCCAGAAAGGCACTAAAAACATATTTAAAACAGTTCATGTGACTACAGTGGTTCAACCGTAATATTTAAGGTTGAAGCTTTATGAATCTTTTGTTTCAAATCAGTGGTTTTGAGTGCCAAAATCACATGAATTCAGTAAACGAGGCTTTGTTACGTCATAGGTGTTTTGAAACTTCTATAGTTCACGTGACTTTGGCAGTTTGATACACGCTCCGAACCACTGATTCGAAACAAAAGATTCGTAAAGCTTCGAAGCTTCATGAAGCAGTGTTTTGAAATCACCCATCACTATCATATTCATATTATCATATTTTCAGAAGATATTGTTGAATAAAGTTGTTATTTTTTGGCACACAAAAAGTATTCTTGTCGCTTTATAATATTAAGGTTGAACCACTGTAGTCACATGAACTGTTATAAATATGTTTTAGTAGCTTTCTGGGCATTGAAAAAGGAAATTAACTTACTCTCAATGCAGGCCTCACTGAGCCATCGGATTTCATCAAAAATATCTTAATTTGTGTTCCAAAGATGAACAAAGGTCTTACGGGTGTGGAACGACATGAGTGTGAGTAATTAATGACAGAATTTTCATTTTGTGTGAACTAACCCTTTAAACATTGTTCTAACTGATATAATTTTTTTATTACTATACAAATGTCTAAATTGTGCTTTTAATCAATAGTTTTCTGTCTACAAGACTATGGCATTAAAGCCCATACTTTTTTGGAATGGTTGAGCTCTCAGTGGATGTAAACAGCCCAGAGGTAACTGAATGAACTCTGTTCCACAGATAGAAATAAAAATTTTCTATTTGTTTAGAGCAGTGGTTCTCAACTTTTTTGACTCCAAGGCCCCTCATTATCAAAGACAATATTTGAACCCCCTGCCCCCCAAGATACACTATATTGCCAAAAGTTTTACGTGCACTTGAACTTTAATGACATCCCATTCTTAATCCGTAGGGTTTAATATGGAGTTGGCCCACCCTTTGCAGTTATAACAGCCTCAACTCTTCTATGAAGGCTTTCCACAAGGTTTAGGAGTGTGTTTATGGGAATTTTTGACCATTCTTCTAGAAGCGCATTTGTGAGGTCAGGCAGTGATGTTGGCGAGAAGGCCTGGCTCGCAGTCTCCGCTCTAATTCATCCCAAAGGTGTTCTATCGGGTTGAGGTCAGGACTCTGTGCAGGTCTGTCGAGTTCCTCCACACCAAACTCGCTCATCTCTGGCTGCGTTTACACTTGGCATTAACCTGCGACATGTATCTGGATGTTGTCCACATTCGCATTGAAAAGACAAGTGTAAACTTGTTTGTGATCGGAATGTTATCCGATCAACGTGTCCTGGTTTGGAGGTAGTCGAGGACGCATTGTGTTCGGATCTCAGTGTAATGTAAATCCTACTGTAAAGTAGTACAGTGAGTGAAAGCAAAGGACATTGTTTAATTTGTATCGTCTTTACTCTTATCTGGTGTCGTATAGCCTACCCTTGTTTAGTTCTAATTAATGCTCTTTAAAGTGATGTGCGTTCGTTTATTTCTTTAATACAAAGTGTTCGGATTCTGCCGTTACATATTACACAAACAATACAAATGCTTGCGCGCTCCTTTCAATCATGAAATCCATCGAATTATTTTTTTCACCATACAAGATTAATGTTGGGAAACTTAAATTGGTAGATTAAGTTCTCTATTTGTGATCGATTGTACTTTTGTGGAATAAATCACAAAAAGTCTGTGCTGTGTGCACTGCATTGATAGAGGCTAAAGTGAAAGTTGTTTTACGCTATGAAGCCATTTGAAGCGTCTGATCACGGTGATCGCATATTAATGCCAAGTGTAAACACAGCCCATGTCTTTATGGACCTTGCTTTGTGCACTGGTGCGCAGTCATGTTGGAACAGGAAGGGGCCATCACCAAACTGTTCCCACAAAGTTGGGAGCATGAAATTGTCCAAAATGTTTTGGTATGCTGAAGCATTAAGAGTTCCTTTCACTGGAACTAAGGGGCCAAGCCCAACCCCTCAAAAACAACCCCAGACCATAATCCCCCTCCACCAAACTTTACACTTGGCACAATTCAGTCAGGTAAATACCGTTCTCCTGGCAACCGCCAAACCCAGTCTCGTCCATCGGATTGCCAGACAGAGAAGCGTGATTCGTCACTCCACTTGGTGATGTAAGGCTTGGATGCAGCTGCTCGGCCATGGAAACCCATTCAATGAAGCTCTCTACGCACTGTTCTTGAGCTAATCTGAAGGCCACACGAAGTTTGGAGGTCTGTAGCTATTGACTGCAGAAAGTTGGCGACTTTTGTGCACTGTGTGCCTCAGCATGCGCTGACCCCGCTCTGTGATTTTACATGTCCTACCACTTCGTGGCTGAGTTGCTGTTGTTCCCAATTGCTTGATTTTATTCACCTGTGGCCATGGAAGTGATTTGGAACACCTGAATTAATTGATTTAGAGGAGTGTCCCAATACCTTTGGCAATATAGTGTATTTCTGATACTTCTGCTATAATGACAAAGCTGCTTATTTTCAAAGTTCAAAGATTTCCATGCTATTTCCAGGTCTTGAAATCACATTTTTTAAATTTCCTCAAACATACAGACAGATGATTTCAGCTTACATTTTCATTTTTAGTTTCACTTTTAGCTTTTAAAGGAATCGTTCACCCAAAAATCATTTACACACCCTCATGCCATTCCAAACCTGTATAAGTTTCTTTCTTCTGCTGAATTCAAAAGATGAAATTTTGAAGATTGTGAGTAACCAAACAGTTGATGGGCCCCATTGACTTCCATAGTATTTTTTTCCCATATTGTGTAAGTCAGTGGTGGCCCATCAAATGTTTGGTTACCCATATTCTTCAAAATATCTTCTTAAGTTCATACAGGTTTGGCACAACTTGAGGGACAGAATTTTCATTTTTGGGTCAACTATCCCTTAAAAGTAATCTTGCGGGCCCCTTGGAAGTGTGCTGAGGCCTCCTAGTGGGTCCCAGCCCCTGGTTGAAAACCACAATGGTCTCTACATTAATAATAATATACAGGAAGGGGTAAAAACAATGAATCATGGGTTCAACTGCATCAAGTTAAGCTTCTTAAAGTAAGCAAAACTGCCTGCATTTGCATGCTTATTTGCTATTAACAAATGTGGCGAAGATAGGCTACCTTATTATGCACCGAATACTGTAGCTTAGTTCTCCCACATTGCTTTTCTTATGATTCTTGCTTTTTATGTATGCACTTATTTGCTGTAAGCCAGACTGCTTCATCTTAGAATTGCACTCATTTACATGAACCTACACAAGTATGTTGTGATAGTCAAAACAATGTAATTCCAAACCTGTATGACTTTAAGCAGAACACAAACAAAAAATATGCTGAAAAGCATTAGGGTCCAAACAAAACTGAACCTATTGACGTTCATTATATGCACAGTTTAGTAAAAAAAAACAGTTTAGTTTTGTAGTCCTGCATCCAGTGTTTGTCTTATAGCCCCATGCATGGACCTTCACTGTGTGCAGGCTGAAATGATAATAAAGCTATACTGACTATATTATATTCTGAAAGCATGCTGCCCAAAATGTTAAATTTGGCCTCTTGTTGGTGAAGCTGAACACCCCTATATGAAGCTATCGCTCTCTCAGCTGAGGACGTGATGTAGTCGGTAGATGTTGCTGTGGAGAATGTAACAGCGAGATTGCGCACGCCTCTGACAGGCAGTGGGGTGTGTATGTGTGTGTGTGTATGTGTTTGCCTACCTCGACCAAGAGCCCAGAGCCTGAATAACAGTAGGAGGAAAATGGACGGAGTGGGTTCATTTGGCGCTGGGAGAGCCGGGGCTGCGTTCGACCCTTTTGCCTTTATTCAGCAGCCGCAGACCATCCTTAGAATATTATCATGGGTAAGACATTCATTTACCTACAGATAGTCATGTCAGCCTAGAGGAGACGAATGTAGTCTGTGAGAATATCCCAGAATTTTTCCTCACACGCTCATTTAATAATTTAACGAGGTCATTGGGAAATATGACGCTCATATTGATATGCTTTTATTTGCGACATGTAAGATTATTTTTTCGTTTATATTTGACGTATTGATGTCATGAAGCGTATTTGCCTCTGGTGACGAGGTTACTCATGTGATTCATGCTTGAATAATAACATATAAAAGAATGAATATAAACACATGCGCTCATTCTTGAATCTTTGATGTAGTTTCGATTATTATTGTGAGATTAATTCGTGTATAATAGCATTAGTCTATATTATTATGTATTATATTTATCAATTGGCCTATCACTATAGGCGTGACTTCAAATAGCCTATATATATATTATATAGATGAACGTTTCTTTTTCATGCAATATAAGGTTTTTCAGTAAGAACATCATTGTAGTGTGTCTAAAAACATAACGAATGTGTCATTTTGAGCATCGTATGTGTTTGATCATGAATTGCTGTTTAGACAGGCAGCCCACTAGGTTTGATGATCCGCAGCCACAGTCTGCTTCTATTTGACCGGCTCCTCGATTCTGATTGGTTGTTGCTTTACTATACGCTCATGTACTGTTACTGTTACTTCCATTTGATTTGATTTTGCATCAGAAAAAAAAAAACATCACGTGGACCATTGCTTTGTGCAATAAAATTCTCTTTCAGTCAAGTGTTTTTATTTCTTGTAAAAAAAAATAAAAAAATAGGTTAAATATTTTCTGAAATAAAAGATTTAATACAGAACATATGAAAATATTGATTACAGTAATGTTCATTGAATAGCATTGTGATGGTCATACAGCGGATCTTATTATGACTGTGTAAGTTTATCTCTCTGTTTCATTTTTTAATTGAAATATTATTTTTTAAACATAGACACTTTATAATAACTTTAATTAAGAACATTAACAAACACTAAATTATATAAAGTTTAGCTGATCATTAGCACGTTTGAAATTGTTTAATAGTTAGAAATGTAATTTATAATATACAGCTATGGAAAAAATTCAATTATATACAGGTCCTTCTCAAAACATTAGCATATTGTGATAAAGTTCATTATTTTCCATAATGTAATGATAAAAATTAAACTTTCATATATTTTAG
>RJVU01026577.1:4058507-4078667 GCA_003731715.1 Anabarilius grahami
TTGTTGCATCTTTCCCAAAAAGACTCATGGCTGTATTAGATCAAAAGGGTGCTTCTACTAAATACTGAGCAAAGGGTCTGAATACTTAGGACCATGTGATATTTCAGTTTTTCTTTTTTAATAAATCTGCAAAAATGTCAACAATTCTGTGTTTTTCTGTCAATATGGGGTGCTGTGTGTACATTAATGAGGAAAAAAAATGAACTTAAATGATTTGAGCAAATGGCTGCAGTATAACAAAGAGTGAAAAATTTAAGGGGGTCTGAATACTTTCCGTACCCACTGTATATATTCTCTACAGACCAAGGTGTACATAATCAGGGAGTTGACAACATCAAGATTTTAGGTTAAAATTTAGGTTATAATTTATAAATGTAGAAAGGAAAATGTGTATATTTAAGCTTTTATAGCTGGTCACCATTTTACATATTTCACATTTTAAATAAAGTTTTTACTTATGTTACTAAAAGCTTCTTGCACTTCCCAAAGTACAAATATAGTCTGTCAATTAATATGAGAGATCAAAACTGTAACTGTAATTCATGTGACAGGAAGCATCTGCTTGACACTTAATGTCAGCTGCCTTTATACAGTATGATAGTATTTAATGTAATAGTATATTAAATATTTAATGTCATTTATAATGGTTTTAACAGCATTATCATTAAAAAAAACACATCATTAAGACATGCTTATCTTTTCCCCTGCAGATCTTCTCAATGGTGGTGTTCGGATCCATAATAAATGAAGGCTATGTCAACCACGGCAGCGAGAGGCTCTATTGCGTTTTCAACAAGAACAACAATGCCTGCAACTATGGGACCACCATTGGGCTCATAGCATTTCTAGCCTGCATTTTCTTCATTATCCTTGACATGAAGTTCCAACAAATCAGCAGTATTAAAGACAGGAAGAAGGCAGTGATGCTGGACATTGGATTTTCAGGTAAACAATAAGAGCAAGCCAAAACAGACTCAGACTCTCTGTGACTGCATGCTATTTTTAAGCTGTGAATTATTCATGGGGTCTGACAACGATTCATGATTTCCACAGAAGTATTGTACCACTTTTATTTATGATTTTGACTATTTATGTAAACGTGTGCAGTATAGTAAACTATATTGCCATTATTAGTCTAATATATGTATTTTGTGCATGATTGCAGGTTTCTGGGCATTTTTGTGGTTTGTTTGTTTCTGCTTCTTGGCCAACCAATGGCAACGCACCACCCCAGATGAGCTGCCCTTAAATCAGGGAGCGGATGCTGCCAGAGCAGCCATAACCTTCTCCTTCTTCTCTATCTTCACCTGGGTAAATGAGAAAATGGAAATAAAAACACATTTTTCTGTCATTTTATGAGAGTGACCGCCATTCCTGCAGAACACTATTTTGAGTTCATGAATACATGAGTAAGTTGTTAAATCATGACCTATCTCAGTGACATTAGCTTGCTCTACATACTGGTTTCAGCCCTCAGGGGATTTGGGAACATGTAATAGAATTACTTCCTTTTCCCTGGCCATGAATGAGGATAAGAATAGTGTTTGGTGGTGTGTCCTGATGTCCTGATGTGAGAGAAGCAGTGACAGTGTAAGAAAGCAGTCACAGTTCTTACAGTTACTGAACAAGAGTCAAATATCTCATCTTTGATCTTTAGTAATTGTTACATCAATGATTCATGGTTTTTTATATACAGTGTTGGGGAAAGTTACTATTAAAAGTAATGTGTTACAATATTGCGTTACTCCCTAAAAAAGTAACTAATTGCTTTAGTTACTTTTTATTGAAGTAATGTGTTACATTACTTACATAGTTACATTACTTTTGCATTACTTTTTCTCATCTGGGCTGGGCTGTTTGTTTGTTTTTATAACAGCAAAAAAGTTATATTTTTGGTTCTATTTTAAGGCCCTTTCACACCATAAGTGAAATGAATAAGCCTCAGGCTGAAGGAAATGCAAATTCACGCCTGTACAGTAGAGGGCGCAGCTCAAACAAACCTTTCAGCTGTGCTGCCATTCTGGGATACAGAAGAACAGGACACAGGAGAAGAAATAAATGAGTAAATGTATGCTCACATTTACTCTAGAACTAGTCCAGAATAACCATCATGTTCACACAGCGCACACAACGCCTCTACACTTACTCCCGATTTCTCTCCACATGACGACAGGAGAGCTGTCAATTAGTAAATGGGAGAACAAATATACTTGCGTGCATTACTTATTTGAAAAAGTAACTATAATTTAAAAGTAATGCATTAATTTATTAGTTACTTACAAAAAGTACAAAAAGTAATCTGATTACATAACTTGCATTACTTGTAATGTGTTACAAGTTACAGTTATGCTGTTTAATATTTCTGGAAACCATGAAACATTTATTTCAGCATTCTTTGATGAATAGGAAGTTCAAAAGAACAGCTTTTTCCCCCTTTCTTTTAAATAGAAATTTATTGTAACAATACAAGTCTTTACTGTCCGTTTTGATCAGTTTAATGTATCCTTGCTGAATAAAAAACCCAAACTGTATATGTTTAATTCATATTTCTTGCAAGATATTGTTGAGGACCTGCAAATGCTATTGAAATGTTTTGATAATATTAGGATAATGTTTCAGCATTTTGCTAAGCTTACAAATTTAGCCATATGACAAAAAAACAACAACGAAATGCCAAGTACTAGATTAATTTGACACCAATATCACTGTAGTGCAAGAAAAGTGGATGCTTTCTTCAGTACAAGTAATAATAATAATCTGTTACATTTATATAGTGCTTTTCTGGGTACTTAAAGCTCTTTACATATGGAAGGAGGAATCTCCTCAACCACCACCAATGTGCAGCATCCACCTGGATGATGTGATGGCAGCCATATTGCGCCAGAACGCCTACCACACACCAGCTTATTGGTGGAGAGGAGACAGAGTATTGAAGCCAATCAGTATATGGGGATGATTAGGAGGCCTTGATGGACAGAGGTCAATCGGCAAATTTGGTCAAATTTGAGTTGAGAGTAGTTCTTTTTAATGAGTTTGAGTAATATGTGACTTTGAGTGGCTTTCTCTTTGTATTTCAGGCTGGTTCGACTGTAAGAGCAGTGCAGAAGTACCTGCTAGGGACCGACATGACTCTGTTCACCACAGAGCACCTCGATGGCAACCCTCCCGTCCAGCCCTACCCCACCGTCACAAGCACCGAGCCCAACGACACATACCAGAGCCCACCCTTCACTGAAAACCTGGACTCCACCGCCCCAACCTACCAGGTGCCAATTTACTGAAGCGCTGCCGAGCGAGAGTCCACGTGCGACATTATTGGTCTGTCAGAATCAGTGTGAATGACTGGCACTGCTCTTCAAACTGAAGTGGTGTGACAATGTTCATAGGTAGTACCGTTCTGTGAACTTCTGTACAAGAATATGTTGATTGTGATTTCACTTTCGTTTGGAATATTACGTGTTAATTTATCAGCTGGAATGAAACTGGTTGAGGGGTATCAGTGTTGTATAAAAATGAAAAAGGTTACGTTGCATGTATTATATTTAGAGAGCTATTATGTGCCATGCATCCTAAACAATAACTTATATATTCAGTTTCCATAATGCTGTTGGGTACTGTATATGAAGTGCAATATCTGAAACATGGAATCACCAAACGTTTGACACATTTAAGTGTTCTACAAGCTTGCGAGAGGTGGTCTTCCTAAAAGAGGGTGGAGTTTCGCTGTAGATAAGGGTGTCTTCTGTATCAAAGGTGTGTAAAAATGGTGTTGATTCAATGTTTGATTTAGTGAAGCCACTAAACCTGTTAAGACATAAAGAAAGATTTTATTTTGTGTGGATTTCGAACAAAAAAAAAAAATTTTTTATTATTATTATTATTTTTTTTTTATCAGTCATGATTAGTTGGAATTTTAAAAGCGAAGAATACAAATATATAGTTATTTAAAAAGTTTAATCGGAATTTAAAAGAATATTTTTAGGAATAATTTCACAAACCTGGACAAATGGTTAGTAAATTTGAATACACAACCGTTCAAAAGTTTACGGTCAGTAAGGTTTTTTCAAAGAAATGAATACTTTTATTTAGCGAGGACACATTAGATTGATCAAAAATGACATAATGTTACCAAAAATCTCTATTTCAAATAAATGCTGCTCTTTTGAACTTTCTATTCATCAAAGAATTTTAAAAAGCATGCATCACGGTTTTTACAAAAAAGTATTAAGCAGCACAACTGTTTTCAACATTGATAATAATCAGAAATGTTTCTTAAGCAGCAAATCATCATATTAGAATGATTTCTGAAGGATCATGTGACACTGAAGACTGGAGTAATGATGCTGAAAATTCAGCTTTGCATCACAAGAATAAATTACATTTTAAAATCTATTAAAATAGAAAACAGTTCTTTTAAATTGTAATAATATTTTACAATATTACTGTTTTTATTGTATTTTTGATCAAATAAATGCAGCCTTGATGAGCCTAAGAGACTCATAAAATCTTTACAGACCTAAAAAGTTTGAACTGCAGTGTAGATGCCAGTGTATGTGTTTGGGACACCCTTCAGATATTCATCAGTTGGCTGTTGCTTAAAAAAAAAAAAAAAAGTGGTTTGGTGACCATCATCAGTGCTTTGTCTGATATGTGGTAGATTTTGGTAATGTTTCTGTGTTCAGAGATAGGGCAACATACAAAAATGATAGTGATTGTACTTCAAAACATGTAAATGAGGTATGTTTGTGAAAGTGGTCAGGGTCTTGTGTTTCCTGTACTTAACTCTGCACTCCTTAAAATGCCTCATGGACCAATATTTAGGAGTAATTTACTGAGGTATGTTTTGCTGGATCAAAATTTGCACCTCTAAACAAGTACTATAGGCGACGAAGAGATGTAAAATTAAAAGCCTTATTTAGTTTTTGTATTTGTACTCCTTTGAAGGATAAAGTGCAAAATTTGCATCAGTAAAAATGCCTTGACCTTGTCCATGACTCTTTTTAAACACATATTACATACTGTATTTGCAGGCAATATATCCCATCTTGTGATTGAAAGATGTACACAAAAGATTTGCTGTTGTAAGTCGGAATGTCTTCGGACTGCAGTTGTCAGACATTATGAAAATAAAGACATGTTTTTCATGCGTGGATCACCTGTAATTTGTCCTTTAATGACTTTCGCACGAAAGTGAATGTTCACAGAGGTTGTCAGTCCTTGATATTCTGCCTACACTCTTAAAGGGTTAGTTCACACAAAAATGAAATTTCTATCATTAATTACTCACCCTCATGTCGTTCCAAACCCATAAGACCTTCGTTCATCTTCAGAACACAAATTAAGATATTTTTGATTAAATAAGAGAGCTCAATTTATTCTAGTTAAAAAAGTCGATGTGACTACAGTGGTTCGTCATTAATTTTATGAACCGACGAGAATAATTTTTGTGTCTGCAAAAACAAAACAAAAATAACGACTTTATTCAACATTTTTTATTCTGTATCATTCTCATACACTGTTTACATCCAGCGCTTTCACGTTCTACGTCAGAACGCTGACTCATTATTGGCCAGCTCCTGCGTCAGCGTCACAAGAATGTGACGTGGCACTTGCGCGAACAGCGTCGGCCAATATTGAGCTGCTGTTCTGACATAGAACCTGGAAGCGCTGGACGTAAACAGCGTATGAGATTGACACAGAAGAGAAGATATTGTTGAACAACAGTTTTTTTTTTTTTGCGGACATAAAAAGTATTATCATCACTTCATAAAATTAAGGTTGAACCACTGTAGTCACATGGACTATTTTAACAATGTCTTTAGTACCTTTCTGGACCTTGACAGTGGGTAATTATATCGCTGTTTATGGACGAGTCACAGCTCTCGGATTTCATCATAAATGTCTTAATTTGTGTTCCAAAGAGGTCACCATCAAAAGGTCTTACGGGTGTGGAACGACATGAGGGTGAGTAATTAATAACATAATTTTCATTTTAGTGTGAACTAACCCTTTAAGGCACGTTCACACCATGAACAATAACTATATCAGCAGATTATTTATATTATAGTTTTGTCATCTGCTGCTTTAAAAGCTTTAGCTCCTAAAGCTCCTTGATTTATTTCACTAATTCCATTCAAAAAGTGAAACTTGTATATTATATTCATTCATTACACACAGACTGATATATTTCAAATGTATGTTTCATATTTCTTTTAATTTTGATGATTATAATTGACAACTAAGGAAAATCCCAAATTCAGTATCTCAGAAAATGAGAATATTACTTAAGACCAATACAAAGAAAGGATTTTTAGAAATCTTGGCCAACTGAAAAGTATGAACATATAAAGTATGAGCATGTACAGCACTCAATACTTAGTTGGGGCTCCTTTTGCCTGAATTACTGCAGCAATGCGGCGTGGCATGGAGTCGATCAGTCTGTGGCACTGCTCAGGTGTTATGAGAGCCCAGGTTGCTCTGATAGTGGCCTTCAGCTCTTCTGCATTGTTGGGTCTGGCATATCGCATCTTCCTCTTCACAATACCCCATAGATTTTCTATGGGGTTAAGGTCAGGCGAGTTTGCTGGCCAATTAAGAACAGGGATGCCATGGTCCTTAAAGGATTAGAGATAAACTTTTCCTGATAATTTACTCACCCCCATGTCATCCAAGATGTTCATGTCTTTCTTTCTTCAGTCGAAAAGAAATGAAAGTTTATGATGAAAACATTCCAGGATTATTCTCCATAACCATGGGTTTCATGTGACGTCACTGTATTTTATCGCCGCCATATGGATAGTGGACTTCAATGGGCACCAAACAGTTGAAGGTCAAAATTAGTTTCACTGCAGCTTCAAATTGTTCTACACGATCCCAGATGAGAAATAAGGGTCTTATCTAGTGAAACCATTGCTCATTTTCTGAAAAAATTGATTTTATAAGTTTTATCCATAAATGCTTATCTTGAACTAGCTCTCATCTTCTTCTCTATTTGATTTCCAACACTGCTAAGTGTATTACTGCCCTCCACAGGTCAAAGTTTTGAAATAATTGTTATATACTATTGAACTAGCATATTGCATATAAAAATTAGTTCAAACTTTGACCTGTGGAGGGCAGTAATACACTTAGCAGTGTCTACACTGCTGGAATTCTAATAAAGAAGAAGAAGAGAGCTAGTTCAAGATGAACATTTATGGCTAAAACTTAAATTTAAAATTTGATATTTTTCAGAAAATGAGCGCTGGTTTCACTAGATAAGACCCTTATTTCTCATCTGGGATCGTGTAGAACAATTTGAAGCTGCAGTGAAACTAATTTTGACCTTCTACTGTTTGGTGCCCATTCAAGTCTACTATAAGGAGAATAATCCTGGAATGTTTTCATCAAAAACTTAAATTTCTTTTCAACTGAAGAAAGAAAGACATGAGCATCTTGGATGACATGGGGGTGAGTAAATTATCAGGAAAAGTTTATTTAAAAGTGGACTAATCCTTTAAACCAGGTACTGGTAGCTTTGGCACTGTGTGCTGGTGCCAAGTCCTGTTGGAAAATGAAATCTGCATCTCCATAAAGCTGGTCAGCAGCAGGAAGCATGAAGCGCTGTAAAACTTCCTGGTATACAGCTGCGTTGACCTTGGACCTCAGAAAACACAGTGGACCAACACCAAGAGATGACATGGCACCCCAAACCATCACGGACTGTGGAAACTTTACACTGGACCTAAAGCAACGTGGATTGTGTGGCTCTCCTCTCTTCCTCCAGACTCTGGGACCCTGATTTCCAAAGGAAATGCAAAATTTACTTTCATCAGAGAACATAACTTTGGACCACTCAGCAGCAGTCCAGTCCTTTTTGTCTTTAGCCCAGGCGAGACGCTTCTGACGCTGTCTGTTGTTCAAGAGTGGCTTGACACAAGGAATGCGACAGCTGAAACCCATGTCTTGCATACATCTGTGCGTAGTGGTTCTTGAAGCACTGACTCCAGCTGCAGTCCACTCTTTGTGAATCTCCCCCACATTTTTGAATGGGTTTTGTTTCACAATCCTCTCCAGGGTGCGGTTATCCCTATTGCTTGTACACTTTTTTCTACCACATCTTTTCCTTCCCTTCGCTTCTCTATTAATGTGCTTGGACACAGAGCTCTGTGAACAGCCAGCCTCTTTTGCAATGACCTTTTGTGTCTTGCCCTCCTTGTGCAAGGTGTCAATGGTCGTCTTTTGGACAACTGTCAAGTCAGCAGTCTTCCCCATGATTGTGTAGCCTATAACTAGACTGAGAGACCATTTAAAGGCCTTTGCAGGTGTTTTGAGTTAATTAGCTGATTAGAGTGTGGCACCAGGTGTCTTCAATATTGAACCTTTTCACAATATTCTAATTTTTGAGATACTGAATTTGGGATTTTCCTTAGTTGTCAGTTATAATCATCAAAATTAAAAGAAATAAACATTTGAAATATATCAGTCTGTGTGTAATAAATGAATATAACAAGTTTCACTTTTTGAATGGAATTAGTTAAATAAATCAACTTTTTGATGATATTCTAATTATATGACCAGCACCTGTATGGTGTCACAAATGTCCTAATTTGTGCTCTAAATTTCACCCATCCAAGTGCACACACACACACTAGTGAACACACATAGACACTGTGAACACACACCCGGAGCAGTGGGCATCTGTTTTTGCTGTGGCGCCCGGGGAGCGATTGGGGGTTAGGTGCCTTGGGTAATGAGTGGAAGAGAGCGCTGTTCATTTACTCCCACCACCTACATTTCCTGCCAGTATTGAGACTTGAACCCACAACCTTCAGGTTACAAGTCTGGCTCTAAACATTAGGCCAATTAGGTGTGAACAGCCTTTAATAATACATTTCTAAAGGGCGTTTTCAGTCGCAGCGATGCTATATATTATTAAAAATAAAGTTTCCAAAAGGAGGTTTTTGCAGGGATCCCATAGAAGAACCATTTTTAGTTTCCCAAAGAACCTTTCTATGAAAGGTTTCTTAAAAAGAACCTAGTTGTAAGTGTAAAGATTTGGTGCTCAAAAAACCTTTTTTCCACTATAAAAAAAATCTTTGGTGCACTAAAAAGTTTCCATGGATGTTAAAGGTTCTTCATGGAACCATCAATGCCAATAAACAACCATTTTTTTCTGAGTGTGTGAAGAACATTTTAATAATCTGAAGATCTATTTTCCACTATAAAAACCTTTTGTGCAGTGGAAAAGTTTCATGGATGTTCAAGTTTTTACATGGAACTACAGATGCCAATAAATAACCTTTATTTTTAAGAATGTAACATCTCCTTTTGTGTTGCACTTGAGGGTTTTGTAAAATGACAATTGAAATTGCGCATGAACTCTTCCTCTAAATATCACTGTAGTAAATATTTCTGAGTATGTTGCACACAACGAACAGAAGAAGTACAAAGACTGGAGCCATAGAAAATTAATCTAAAGGTTGATAATGTTTGACCAGCATTTATTCTGCAGATATGTCCCGACACATCACAAATTTTTGGCGACAGGGCCGTGCCACAATTAGCAGTTCCTGTAAGAGAGATTAGAAATGGTGAGCATACTGAAGTCTCAACAATCAATGGGAGGGTGAAAAACCATTTAAGAGGCTCAAGCACAATGGTAATTAACAAAAAACTAAGCAAACAAATTAGAGAATTATTCATCTGTACTAATGTGGTATTTCATATAAAACATTCTGTAGTCTGATCCTATTCGCCAACCTTTCAAAATGTCCCTCTGGTGTTATATCTGAAGGCAGCTGCAACTTTCTCACACTGATGTAGTTGTGTAACCGAGTAAAGACAATCACATGAGCCCTAAGGAGTGCTGAGCAGTGCATTTTGTTCCCTGGCTTGATTGTTTAGTTGCAAAGTATTTAAGCACAAACCAACATTCAAAAATGTCATTTGTCAAAAGTCAGTTGACAGTTGACAGATCATTGTAGCTTACTGTAAAAAAACTATATATTAACCATTCATTTGTATGTGTTTGTAAACAGAAATGAATATATTTCAACTGAACGGCAGGAGCATTCTGAAATAAATAGGTTATTTTTAAAAGGCAGCCAACCTTACAATTTAAAAAAAAAAAAATGACCAAGCTAACAGCACTGGAAAAACCTGATGAAAAGAAGTTGTCAAGATGAACTGGAATTAACGTTAAACTCAAGCTTTCAAGTAGACTGAACCAGTTTCTCCTCAAAATAGTTACAGTTCTACTTGCACATTTTAGAGTTGATCTTTCCTCTTTAAAAAAAAAAAGTTGTCGTCAAAACTTTCTGAACCTGAACAATCTGAGTAAACATTATCACTGCAGCTCCGACAACACCTCATCCTTTCAAGCTTCTTGCAATATCCTGGTGCAGCTCCAGGTCGCGTGTCACAGACAGCCGTGGACTTGCGCCTGTTGGCAGCTAGCTGATGATCTTGCTTATGGCCTGCAGAGAGGGGAAGTCATCATCGCCAGTGTGCAGGGTGTTATGGGTGTTGAAGTCTTTCAGAGCTAGCACCTGCTTACAGGTGGGACACACTTGGCAGTCCAGCTCCAGGCTGTTGCTGGTGGTGCCTGTCTGCCAGGCTTTCTTTTTGTTTTTTTTAGGCTTCAAGCCTTGCTGCTGTTTCTCGAGAGCCTTAAAGTCTCCATGGGCAGTGAGAAGCTCCTGTTGCTTGCGAGTGTCTGGTAGGAGAACCAGCAGCTCATTGAAAACCCTGTTGAAATTCTCTCCCAGCAGCTCCTGGCAGCTTTTGTAGTACTGGACAGCAGGTATTATACCCTGGTCAACAGAAAAGAGAGTTTATTAACATCCAAAAACGACAAATATTAGATATCAATGTAAAATATAACGTGTAAATGGATTTTAAAAAACATCAAGGTTTTAGGTTGAAAGTTTTTCAAAGGATGTATAAGGAAGTGTGTATCAAAGTTTCTATAATGGCTCAGTAGGNTTTTTTTTTTTTTTTTTTTTTTTACATCTTTTACATTTTAAATGGTCTTGCAGGATGTGACAAAAAACTTGAAAAATAATATATTCAATTCATTTTTATTTGTATAGCACTTTTAACAGTACAGTTTCAAAGCAGCTTTACCAAAAATGCATGTTTCAAATATTACAATATTTTAAATATATTCAAAAATATCCCATGTCGTATGCAGCATAGAAGCCGCATAATAATTATAAAAGAAATAATGCTGCTTAAAATAGTTTTAGACATTGCATGACTAATAATCCAAAAGCATTTCATATCAATATAATACTGAATAAAAAGGGTACCTGTCTAAATTGGCCTGAAAAGGTTTTGAACTCATTAAACTTGGTTTCATCATTTTGAAGGAAATTCTTAATAGACTGAATAAGGTCCATGTTTCTCTGCTGGAAATTTTCAGGTACGAGGTAGGATCCAATAGCAGGTGTCGGCCTGAAAGAAAACAATACCTGAATGAATGAGGTAAAACATTTAGAATCATGATAAACATAATTCTCTGTTGTGAAGTGATTTCTTTAGGGAAATATACACCACCATTCAAAGGTTTGGGGTCAGTACACATTTTTTTTATGTTTGAAAACATAACCTGCCAGTACCGAGACTTGAAACCACAACCTTCAGGTTACAAGTCTGGCTCTAAACATTAGGCCAATTAGGTGTGAACGGCCTTTAATAATACATTTCTAAAGGGCGTTTTCAGTCGCAGCGATGCTATATATTATTAAAAATAAAGTTTCCAAAAGGAGGTTTTTGCAGGGATCCCATAGAAGAACCATTTTTAGTTTCCCACTAACTAGTCACTTGCGCTCAACAAGACTGCATTTTTTTTCATCAAAAATACAGTAAAATAGTAATATATTGTAATAATATTTCACAGTAAAATAACTGTTTTCTATTTTAATATTTATGTAAATGTAATTTATTCCTGCAATGATAAAGGTGAATTTCTTTCTTTTTTTTTTTTTTTTTTAAATCCCCCCCATCACCNNNATCACCTTTAAAATTCTTTGACAAACAGGTTCAAAAGAACATCATTTATTTGAAAAATAAATCTTCTGTGATATTATGAATGTCTTTACTGTCACTTTTGATCAATTCAATGCCTCCCTGTTGAATAAAAGTACTCCTTTCATTAATACTTTTTAATTAAAAAATAAATAAAAATCTTACAATAGTGTAGGGTAAAATAAATGTACGTCAAATGTTTAATTTCAGCAAATTAGTATTCATAAAGTGACCCAAAAAATGCAATGCAATCAAAATTAAAAGAGTATTTAGACATTTTCTGAAAGTTAGTGGATCAAGTTCATAGTTAATAAGATAAACCACACCTGTGACGGCTCTGATAGGGCACCTGAAGTGAACGGACTCCATAAATCCACTACAAATCACCAGTTGATTAAACGTAATTGCAAAAAAACCTCAGAAAAGTGAATTTAGTGCTGAGAAACACTCTAGCATGCCACTTGGTGTTTTTTACATTAAACAAAATATACATTATATATCGGGGCTTTATATCGTCATTATCTATATATTGGTTTTGAAACGAAGACTATGGAAAATCCATATCGGTCAACTATATGGGGTTTTGTTTCAACTTTTATGTACTCAAAATACACCAGTGACAAGAAACACCACTTCCCCCTCACATTACACATGCCTATAACAGTACACATCATGCCCTCTAACCTGTTAACAGCAGACACTGACGATTCCACCACATTACTGTTAAGCGGGATGCCGGTGAATCCTGGGGGAGGTTTGCTGACAACAGGTCCGAGGCCAGGAGGAGGAGGCGGCGGCAGCGTACTCGGAGTGCTCTTCAACGGAAATGCACCTTTAAAGCCTACGAAACACAAGGAAGCACTTATGAGTAGGGCTGCCATTTTTTCTGCCATATATATTGTGATATGAAAAAACAGGAAGTTTCGCTAAATGACTTTAATAGCTCTAATTGGAAAGAATTAATCATTCAAGAACGATTGGGGTGATTTTGTTAGGTAGTGCATCTGCGTAAAAAAAATAAATAAAAAAAAACTACTTTACTCTGAAGACTTTAAGAGCAAAATCCTAAATAATTTGAGAAAAACTTGAAAAATTGTGGTGTCTGTCAGAGTCAATAGCCTCGTGGGCAGCACTCCGACACATAGCGCAGTTGCGTTTCGGGCGACACGAGTTTAAGTTCCGGCTTGTGGACCTTTCCAAATTAAACGTCACCACCACCAAGCTTCCTCCAACTTTATTTAGAAAACAACTTTATTTAAAAATATGCTCACTGAATATGATCTGCGCTGTGTATGAATTCTTATCCACTTTTTCATGAGAAATGCTGTCCAAATATCCTGTTTGTCATGATGACATCTAAAGTCCCCGCCAAAAGAAGTAGTCCCTTTTAGCAACTTGTTAGCAACCGCCGTTTTTAAGACACGATAAAGGTTTTTTAAAAAAAAATCACAAGCGGGTTATAACTAGTGTGTTTTATGTCACAGATCAAAATGTGAAAATATTTAGAGGCTTTGTTAACCACAGATTCAGGCGATTTAGCAAAAACCCATTTTAAAAAAAACAGACTTTAGGGCGATGGAACCGGAAGTCCTAAAATGCTAACTCGCTTCCGGGTTTTGCCTACAAAAACACGTCATCCCTGAGGTACTCTATACTATTGTGCTGTAAAAAAAAAAAANAAAAAAAAAAAAAAAAGTAGTTATTTTACTGTCAAATTACAATATTACTATATTACTATTTAATGGTATCAAAACAAAAGTGCTTTTATTCATCAAGTGTTAATTTTGACAGGTTGTCATAAATTATGTGCTTCACTCAAACCAGCAGCAAATCGCAGCCTGTGAGATTTGACAACCACACTAAGCCATATCGCGATATCGATTTTATTGTGATATATCGTGTAGCCCTACGTAAAAGCAATGTTATTTTGGGCATTGCCTCTTTTAAAGGATTAGTTCACTTCTGAATGAAAATTTCATGATCATTTACTCACCCCTATGTCATCCAAGATGTTCATGTCTTTCTTTCTTCAGTCGAAAAGAAATTAAGGTTTTTGAGGAAAACATACCAGGATTTTTCTCCATATAGTGGGCTTCAGTAGCTACCAAAGGGTTGAAGGTCCAAATTGCAGTTTCAGTGCAGCTTCAAATGGCTCTACACGATCCCAGCCGAGGAATAAGGGTCTTATCTAGTGAAACGATCGGTCATTTTCTAAAATAAAAAAAATGTATATACTTTTTAACCACAAACTCGTCTTGCACTAGCTCTGAAATTCGCCACGCATGATGTAATCACGTTACAAAGGTCATGCGTGACGTAGGCGGAAGTACCGATACGGTGTCTACAAAGCAAACGTGCAAAGATTAAGCCAAACGCCCTTTAGCAAAAAAAAGAAAAAAAAGAAGGTAAAACAATGAATAATATCGGACGATTTTGAAGTTGGAGGAGAAAATTTCACCCTTCCGTGGTACTTCCGCCTATGTCACTTGTGACCTTTCCAACGTGACTACGTAATCACAGAGCTAGTGCAAGACGAGCATTTGTGGTTAAAAAGTACATAAACTTTTATTTTTATTAGAAAAATGCCCGATTGTTTCACTTATTCCTCGTCTGGGATCGTGTTGAGCCCTTTGAAGCTGCACTGAAACTGCAATTTGGACCTTCCACCCGGTGCATCCCACTGAAGTCAACTATATGGAGAAAAATCCTGAAAAGTTTCTCAAAAACCTTAATTTCTTTTTGACTGAAGAAAGAAAGACATGAACATCTTGGATGACATGGGGGTGAGTAAATTATCAGGAAATTCTCATTCAGAAGTGAACTAATCCTTCAAAAAAAGAAACCCTCTTACCAGGTGGAGGTTTTTTGGAGATAAGAGCTGGGAATTCCTCTTCATTGGATGGAGGGGCTTGGTCAGTTACTGGGGAAGGAATATTTTCAGGAAATGATGTACAGGACAGTGCTTCTGCTGGCTTCTCCATGAGTCCATTTATAAATGAGTTAGTTTTGGGTGCCACGGGAGCTTTGGCGATACTGGTATCTGGTGGCTTCATCTCAGGAACGTTCTCTTTGTGAGCCATTTTGGACACGGACTCCGGAGTGTGCGAGGGGGAACCCAGAGACGAAGCTGTCACAGGCTTCTTCTTCTTACTGGCTTTGGGGTTGGGCTGAGATGAGCCACCTTTCACCGTCAGCAAAGTGGAAATGTCAAGCATAGTTGGTACCGTCCTGATCTCCTGGGCCGTTTTACCACTCTGCGGATCTTCATCGTCAGACGAGGATGGACATTTCACTTTAGGTGGAGCTTTGTGGGTTTCAGCAGAGGTGAGCTTCTTTTTGCGGCGAGAAGAGGCGGCAGTGAGAGGCTGAGGCATGCTTCCACTGGGGGGAGGGTCACTAGCCGACAGTATGGATGAAGAGACCACATGGACTGTTTTGGTTGGGAGAACCACAGGTTTATTGGGAACCACTACAGGTTTGCTTCCAGCTTGTGACCAGGCTGATGTTGTGTTCGACTGAGGCTTCAGTGGTTTGATCTTGGACACCAGTGCAGGGAAGTCCTCCTCCTGGAAGGATGAAAGTTTCTTGGGTTGATTCGTGTATGCAGGTGTCATTGGAGTGGAAACTAATGAGCCAGACAAACTTGGAAAATCATCTTCCTTCAGGGAGACAGAAGTTTGTTTGATAGTGCTGCACAAGAAGGAGACAAGACATTGTTAACTGCTGATCTGCGGATTATACTCAATGTATCATACTAGATTAAGTGGTGCTTGTCCATGCAAAGCTTTCCACAGTGCTGCTAGGGCATTGCTTGCCCACCAAGAGTCCACCCCTAAATCTCTAACTGATGTTTTGGCTGGAAGAAATGGTTGCGGTCCTCTGTTTGACATCACTACCAATTTTGTTTTATTTTTTTCCTGCATATTTTTGCATGTTAATTGCACCATATGCCAAAAGCTGTTTTGTTAAAATATTTTTTTTCAAAGAAATAATAATAAAAGATTACACCAAAATAGCCAAACAACACAAAAGGTTTTGTTTTCAAGACAAATTCAGACAGGTGTTTCTGTCATTATGATTTCAGGAGATTTGTATCAGTCTGACCATTTTAAAAAACACACACACAAAAAAAAAACCCCATCAAAATGAATTTTAATTAAGACTTTAAAAACACCATGGAAAGGGGAGTATTTTCTGAAATAATAAAAGATTATGCAGCAGCAAAAAAAAAAAAAAAACTTGGTTTTCTTTTCATTATGTTTTCAGGTAATTTCAGACACTAATTTCAGGACAGTTGTATCAGCCCATCATTTCTGACTTAATGCCCCTTAAAAAAACAGCAACAATTTTTAACTCGGGCATTAAAAACATCACAGAAAGTAGTGTATTAAAGTCACTGATTGTGAATAAATTAATTGATCTGGACAAAATAAATGAGCAAGCAAGCACTACTACTAATAAAAAATAAATTTAAATAAAATTAACATTCCCACATGAAAAAAATACATAAACGTGACAAATTTGACTAAAAACAGGACAAATATACCTTTGAATTGGGGCTGGAGGTGCAGCTGCCCCTAAAACTGGGAAGTCCTGACCAGCCAAAGAGGCATTGCTCTTCATTGTTCGAGCTGAAATATAGTCAAACATGCAGTTTCATTCATTATCAAAGAAAAACAAACCAATACAACAATCTGCCACATTTACAATTCCCATACCTTGCATTTCAATCGTCGGCTTTGCTGTGCCTCTGTTGTTTCTCATCTCATCCGGCTCCATCTTTTCCTCTTTCCGAGGTTTCTGACTGCTTCTGTCCTGCACGTGGTTTCTCTCTTCTTGCCGGCTGACCATTGAAGCTCGCAAAGCAGCGGCCATCTCTCTGTCCTCTTCCTCTCTGCAGACAGCAACTCTCTCAGTCTTCCATAAGCACTCTTATATGTCAGAATACAGCACTGATGAGGACCTACCGATTATATCTCCAGCTCCTGACATTCTGCTGTCCTCCTGGGCCTCGTCCTCTTCCTGGTCTTCCCTGTCTGTTGAAGCGATCCGCTTCCTCAAAGTCATCGCCACCAATTACCAGACCTTAGAAAAAGACATTCAAATGAGTTTAAGGCATACGGCCCCTGAATAATCATATCCAACTCACAAAAAGAGCAAATTCTGCTTTACCGTCATTTCTTCGTTGCTGTCTGGGCGCATAGTTGAATTGAATGTCGATTTGGCGATTTTGCCGTGCCTCTGCTCGGCTTTTGCTGTGGGCAGCAGCTTTGTGAGCCTTATAGTCAATCTCTGTGCGGAAAGCGTGAGTGAACTGCTCTGTACTGCAGCGCCCCTCCTCACAGAGATAATGGCTCTCTCGGAAGTGCTCGCTGAGGTACTGATAGTCACTGTAGGACAAAAATATCATTTCAATTATGTAATAATGACTGTGTAGCTCAGCTGACACTAGGTATGTTTACATGCACTACTCTTCATCAATTGGAATGAATCTAACCTGATTTCAGCAAATATTTAGTTCAGTCTCATCCACTATTCAGTTTGTAAGATGTAAAACATGCACACTTTTTTTAATCCAATTGAGAAATTAGTCAGATTCAAATGTTTACAAGCTTAATTTTTTCCTGTTGATTGAATTATATTATATAATTATTGAGTTACTGGAAATAAATGTTAACATGCGTAAAAAAAAAATAAAGTGAAAAAGTGGTCTTCTACCTGTAATACTCCTGAGCTCCATCTGCATCACAGAAATGGCAGAAGTAATGATCTCGTCGCAGGTGTTTCAGTAGCTCATCATTGTCCAAGTATCGATCATCACAAAATTTACAAAGCGGATGCCCACGATGCGAGGTATCATCCGGGTCCCCTTGCGTTCGATGGCGAGCCAGGTCTTTCCGATTGTACCACTTCCGCTCGTACGAGAATATCTGTACACAGTTGAGCAAACCATTCATTGTACGAATGAGGAGCTTGCAAACAAAATAATTCAATTATAAATTAAGATGTAATACACTACCTTCAGATGCTTAGCACATAACTTGCAACAGAAGAGCTCATGTTGTTTCCGCATATGTTGCTCTAATTCTTCAAATTTGGAGAACACTTTTGGCTCTGGGCAATGTGGACACTCATGTAACAAAATTTTCCTGCATTTGTTGTAAAAGATAAAAACAGCTAGTAAGTAACGAGCATCATCATATATTGCTGATATTAAGGTAGAAATCAGGGTTGGGCGATGGTTTTGATGGCAATATAAAATTTAAATATAGTGGAGACCTAAGTGCACTTTCTATTTGGTACAAGTAAATTACATCAGAGTTGGTATCCAATACATTTTTGTGAATATGTTTACACTGTTGGTTCAAAACAAAAGTGTCTTAAGGGTGGGGTAAAAGCCATTTTTCAAAAACGCTGTTGGATATTGTTGATATCTGAAATCAACCCAAACAAATGCCTCCAAAACTCACACTCCAATCCTAACCACCCTGCTCTGAGTCGGTCTCGAACCCCGGCCCGTCCGCTGCTGGCAGGCAAGGCGAATGCACTAACAATAATGCTAAACACCTCATTCTCTAGCGTGTGTCAGTGTGCAGTGGTTTACCTGCACAACTCTCACTATCTGGCCACTGTTACACACGCAGTGTGAGAGTGGATGTCTGTTTATCACGGCTGAAGCGCAACAAAATGATGCTTCACGAAAAATAAAGCGCAGTTCATGAACGAATGACAAGGAAGCACAAAAAATGAACGTACAGTACACAAGAGTAAATACAAACAAGAGTTCGTTGTTAGTTGCAAACAGCACAGCAGCCCTAGACAATCAATGACACTCAAACCCAGTGTTACTCACATGTGAAGCGGAATCAAAGCATCCTCCGCGTCTGTTTTCAGGCCTTCCCGCTTAGCTCTCTCCAGCACTGGAAAGCTTTTCCAATATTAACGCGGGTCCTAAAGCACTTCCAGGTGATATTCTTTTAAACTCTTTTGTATAGTGTCTCATCTCTCTTTCTGCAGTCTTTCTTCAAATCTCCCTCTTGCTCGTTCTCTCTCCTCGACCGCCATACGCTCCCTAACACTGTGTCCTACCCAGACGTGATGCGATAAGATTCCAGCGATGAGCAATTTGACTGTCCACACTAGACGCGACGCGACAATGAGAAGCGATAAAATCAATCAAAAACCAATCAGAAGAGTGTGTGGGCGGGCTCTCGGCAAGAGCACAGCAGATACAATGAAATGGGTTAGTACATAATAAAATTCATAAATATTACACAATATAAACATTATTTAAAGTACATACGGAGTGACTGAACCAGTCTTTGTCGTAGAATACACTTGTTTGTTCGCATTGAGTTGACAGTTTGAACGTTCTTGTGCCCATTTATTTATTTTCAAGATGTGAGGTGAATTAGCCAGTGTTGTTTTCATTACAGCTAAAAAGCTGGGAACACAGAACGATATTCAAACTCACATTAGATGCTTTTAACATTAAATAAAGCACATAAACAGTACCTGAGATTATCATTGCCACACTTTGTGTTGCAGTTTCAGCCACGACGTTGCGGAGAATTAGAAACCGTTTCTAAAATAGAATATTAGCGTGTCGCCGTCGCTGGCGACTGGTTAGGACAAAAACTCTGATTAACATGGAAAAGATACCTTTTATCGCGTGTTGCGGCGCGTCTGGTAAGGACACGGTGTAATGCTGATTGGCTACAGGTTTGTTGTTGGTGTCGCCCGACTAACTTCCAAACGGTGTTTTTGAAATATGACTTACCCCACCTTTAATGTGCCATTTTTTATGTATTAAGAAGTCTTGGTAAAATACAGTACAGTCCAAAAGTTTGGAACCACTAAGATTTTTTATGTTTTTAAAAGAAGTTTCGTCTGCTCACCAAGGCTACATTTATTTAATAAAAAATACAGTAAAAACAGTAATATTGTGAAATATTATTACAATTTAAAATAACTGTTTTCTATTTAAATATATTTGACCAAGTAATTTATTGCTGTGTTGCCAAAGCTGAATTTTCAGCATCGTTACTCCAGTCTTCAGTGTCACATGATCCTTCAGAAATCATTCTAATATGCTGATTTGCTGCTCAATAAACATTTATGATTATTTTCAATGTTGAAAACAGTTGTGTA
>RJVU01026577.1:4078714-4129306 GCA_003731715.1 Anabarilius grahami
GAAAGTTCAAAAGAACAGTGTTTATCTGAAATCTAATCTTTTGTAACATTATAAATGTCTTTACTGCCACTTTTGATTGATTTAATGCATCCTTGCTGAATAAAAGTATTCATTTCTTTAATTTCTTTTCAAAAAAATAAAAATAAAAATTCTTACTGACCCCAAACTTTTGAACGGTAGTGTATAATGCTACAGAAGCTTTGTATTTCAGATAAATGCTGTTCTTTTAAACTTTCAATTCATCAAGGAATCCTGAAAAAAATAGTACACAACTGTTTTCAACATTGAAAATAATCATAAATGTTTATTGAGCAGCAAATCAGCATATTAGAATGATTTCTGAAGGATCATGTGACACTGAAGACTGGAGTAACGAACTTCTTTTAAAAACATTAAAAATCTTAGTGGTTCCAAACTTTTGGACTGTACTGTATATATGTAAGTAAATATTGCAGTTTATTACTGTGTTTATTACTGTGTGCTGTTAAATTATTGTTATCATAAAATATAAACTGTGGTGCATATAAGAAAATTCTTAAATATATATTTTCCTTGTGATTCTTTAGAGAAACAATAACAACTTAATTTTGAATATACTTTGCAACAATTAATTTTTGGTTGAAAAGACAGTTTCTATGATTTCTGAGCAATATATATATATAAATATTAAATATTGTCAAAAGGCTAAAAATATTGAGACAATTTAGCATCTCTGCTGGAGAAAAATAAAAAAGTTAAAATGAATACCTGAACTGTGCATAGATCTTCCCATCTCCAAAATATATGTCATATTTCTTCTCACACTGATATTGATGAATTTTCAGAGCCGCAAACGGTTCAGGTTTCTTTATGAAGACCACCTGGGATAGAGAAAGATAAGAAATCACATTATTAAATCACTTTTTTTTTTTTAATGAATGAAAGACTTTCTTAAACAGCACAATGCCAATCAAGCAGAATGACATATCAATGTCAGACTTGCTGATTAATGTAACTTGTGCTTAACAGGCACTGCAGAGCCACGTGCACCCTTGAATGATTGACAGGCGAGTAACTCACTGCCAACAAGACGTCACACTTTGACAGCCTGTCAGAGAAACTACATGTCGTCTGGTGGTTTCTTTCTAACTGAAGCTGGATTACATAACAGCACAATTCAGCTGAGCTGTCCCAAAATCAGGTGTATCTAGTTATTAAAAACACATCTTAGCTTTGTTCCTAATGTATCCACGGCTGTCATACACTATATGTGTTCACAAATGTGAAGTAAACTACACCGTGTGAAAGTCAACTAACGTTAGTTGTCACGGGAAACGTCAGGCAATAACTCACCACTGCTAAGCTAAACCAGCTCACATCTAAACTGAAGTCAAGTTTCCGAGTTTAACGACAAGCGAAACCAGATATCATAACAATTACTCAAACAACAACTTCTGAAAGACGACAAAACTGAACCAAACTGATTCATGTCATCTCGACCTGACGAACATTATAAACCGAGCCGCTATCTGGTGTGATGGGAGTGGTGAGGTCGTGTTTCCGTGTGTACGGTGCGTCCAGCGGCCGAGGCCTGAGCTCGCTGCTGGAGGAGAGGCGGCGGCACCTTGTCGAGCTGTTCCCGGCAGACGGCGCAGTACTTCTGCTCGCACAGCACCCGCATCTTGGTGGAGCAGCGGTAACACACCGGGTGATCGCACTTCCCCACCGCGAACATGTCGATGTCCTGGCAGCACAGCACACATGTGCTCTCCGCGTCTTTCTTAGGGGTGGATTCCATCCTGCTCGAAGGCACTGGCTGTGTGTGCTGTAGTTTTCTCGGTATACTCCGTATGGATTTGAAGGGCTTGTTGTAAACGACAGTACGGGCAGTGAGGCCGGGTGAAGCGCGCTCCTGAGTGCGTAATCGTTCAGAGCAGTGCATTATGGGGAGTGATCCGCTCGCCGCAGACAGGAAGAGCTTTTATTATGACACACCGGACTTTTACTCCGCATTCCTTGAGTGAATTAAATTATATTTAAATGCTTGAAATTATTACTATAATAAACAGTTAATTTAATAATGTATACATTGAAGATTTAAGGCGAGACACCCCAGGAGAATAGGGTAAAAACAAATTAACTAATAGATATCACCATACTTCCCCAGCTGATTGATTGCATTAAAAATTGCAAACATTTTTTTGTATTACAAGTTTTCTAAAATGTTATGTTTAAATATGCACATGAGGCATTATCTAATTAAATATGCACTAATTTGCATACATTTCTAGAACAAAAATCTGAATATTGGATGACATCAGGTTCAAAATTCTTGTTTAATTTTTTGGACATATTCAAAGGTTTTTACAGAGGGGATTTTGGATATCTCTTTTTATCAAAATACTATCAACAGCCAGAAAAAAAAAGTTTTCACCATTTTTTTTAGGAATAAAATGTTGTATAAAATCAGGCTAATTATACAGCAACAAATCCCTTTGTAAAAACCTTCAGAATATAGATGGGAATAAACCTGTAAAGTTTGGTGTATGTAAGTTCTGCTGAAGTGGAGATTTGTGACTCAGAGCAGGAGAAAAAACTCATTTTGAGAAAACGGCCTTTAAAGATATTTAGATATAATTGAAATCTATAGACGCAAATAGATAAAGTGCTATAAAATATACACTTAAAAGTGTATTTTGGATTTTTTTTTTCCACAAGTCTGAAAAAACACTTTATGAAAAGCCAAAAAGCGCAAAATCTCAAAATTGACAGGTGCCTGAAAAAACTGTGTTTTTGCATGTAGTGTCTCCCCTTAATAAACAAAAAATAATATTATATTACACATTTATAATAACATCAATTTAACTTAAAATTGGGCTTTTGGACAATTTCTTCTCATAAAACAATGTGCAAACCCATATAAGATTATTTGAAATATATATTGACTAAATATTCATTCAACTGTCAGTATTAATAAAAAAATATAGCTGCAAGCAGCAATAACGGGGTTCAAGCGTTTCACATTTCCGGGTTTCTCAGAAGCGGAAGTCGTCATAGTTGTGTAAAATTCGATAGCGGTGAATGAGAGAATACATTAAATATATTTTTTGTGTTTTCATTTGCTCAAATAGCAAAAGAAAAACACAATAGCGTTTTCACAACTTTCAAAAAGAAGAAAAAAATAGAGAGCGATTGATAATGGCAGTCGGAAGAGAGAAAAATGTAATTTTTACCATCACTCCCATAGTCACTGTATTAGAAACACCCTTACAGCAGCGTTAGCTAGGTTTTTGTAATTTGATGCAAAGGTAATAATATACTAAGTATAGTTTTCAAAAAAAAAATATATATATAAAACACTTTGCAGGATTTACGATATTGATGACTGTTAAAACGCACCAGCAGTCTGTGAAAAGGGTCTATTAAGATTTTCTTTATGCCATGTATGGTGTTAGGGTCTAGGCAGACAAGAAAGCATTAAAGATTTATAGGCTTTTGGGTACATTTTGGAGATGGCCATTTTCTTAATGATTGTGTTATCGCTATCCAAATGTTAAACAGTTTTTGATAATACAAATAATTTAAACATTCTAATGACCATAAATGTATGCATACAATGACTAATACTCAAGAGACATACAGATGTGCGATGAAATTTTATTCAATACAAAATACATAAATAGAGCATTTGCAGGTGAAATCAGTGGCAGAAAATATTTGTACACATAGAAATACATTTATATATGCAGACAAAAAAGCTGCGGTGACAAGAAACAAAATAGGGCAACTCACCATCAATTGCAAAAATGTATTTTACCTCTAATCAATCCCTTTTATGACAGCCATAACAAATCTGATTAGCATAATAAAATAAGAATATTTATTTCCTTGGCTAAACAAATTTCCCTGTCCAAGTTCAACAAACATTCAAAATTTGAAAAAACTATCAAGTAGTCCATACACAGGACCATAACTTTTTCCTTCTTTTCTTTTTTAAAAAAAAAAGTACAATCTGTGACTGATGAACCGGTGTCAGACAGCCTCGATATGTGAAGACCAAATCATAGTAGCACTGTTGCACCAATACCACTAGATTAGTGTAGCTAGACCAGTCATAGCTATTAAAGATTGCGTTTATAATTAAAATCGCTGGGTTCAAACCCGTTCACTGCTGTATTAGTATGGATGTACTGGGCAGTTTAAGGGCATAAAAGCATACATTTTCACTCTGACATGTAATAAATGAAATAACATCCCACATAAACTGTGCAATTCATTAGTCCATCAACATTGGCATCAGAGTCTACATCCCAAAAGTGAAGCAGTAAAACAGGTCAAGCTGATGGAATGAATCATTCAAAGGCAAACAATAAACAAAAACATCTGGCATGAGGCACCAAAACAGCATTTCGTTCAGGTGAGATCCAAAACAGACATGGGTGTTGTGCTTTCAATAACTGAACGTCTTGGCAGTATATGTGATATGCATCTACTGAATAAAACACGAAAAGTGTAGCCCAAACAAATTATATAAAGAGTCGTCTTTAAAATAACCACTGAAGAATTTAGAAAATGTAAACACACATTTCACAATACTTGTGCAGCCAGATGGTTAAAAAAAAAAAAAGTAGACTCTCCCTCAACAGATATGTTCTTCTAAAAACCATCCCTTAAGGAATACAGCATTTGATCTCTTAAAGCTTACCTAAGTGCTGTATCATTTAGACTCTTCCGCTGATTTTAAATCTACACATAAATATAAAATAATATTGCTTCAATTAGCAAACATATATGTGAGCTTTTTAAAGAGAGTGATGCAGTGCACATTAAAATGGAAGGTCTGTTGTGGTGTGGTTTTCTGAACCCTAATGCTCATACTGCTTTCAGACAGACTGTAAAAGGCTGATTTATGCAGGTGAGGTCTTGAAGGCGCTCCATGCGTGGAAACAACGGGTAAAACAATGAGGCTCGTTGCCCTTGCGCACCAGGCGCAGCTTTCTGGGGTGCTCTGAATCCTTGGACCTCATGTGTTGAATATAGACCTGATTGAAGGGTGACAGAAATGTTAAGCAAGCACGGGAAAGGCCTGAGAGGAAGTGTGTGTGTATGCAAAGATGAAAAACTAGTGCTGGGGCCAGTTGCAAAAAAACTAAATTTTTCTTTAAAAGGTCATGAAACCCCAAAATACTTTTTTTTTGAGATGTGAATAGCTATGTAAGGCTGCACATCACTGAAAACACTAAAAGCACTCATAAATTTGATCAGCAAGTTGAAACTGGTTATTTATGCAATTTTGTTCTTCCGGGTTGAAAAGCAAAATCGAAGCAATGTCACGAATCTGACGTAGTGTGCGATTGGCTGCCGGGGCTGGAGAGCCACGGTTCTACGTCATCAGATTCGGAGAGCTTTTCTGCATTTATTCAAGAGAATTAACTCTTTTAGCCCAATCACTGCACTGAAGTCATATACGGACTGGAGTAAGCGTGTTTAAAGTTTTTATGGACATAATTCATAATCTCTAGTGCACTAAACATGAACCAGCTCCATGTATTCACACATATTTCATCACGTCTTCTTCAAATGAAATATATGTGCAAATAAGGATACTGATACAGCCGTATGTCTGATCAGGAACACGATGATTAATTATTCTGATATACATAAGACAAGGTAACACTTTACAATAAGGTTCATTAGTTAAACATTAGTTCATGTATTAACTAACATGAACTAACCACGAGCAATACATTTGTTACTGTATTTATTACTAATCTTCGTTAACGTTAGTTAATGAAAATAGTTGTTCATTGTTTGTTCATGTTATTCACAGTGCATGAACTAATGTTAACAAGATTTTAATGATGTATTAGTAAATGTTGAAATTAACATGAACAAAGATTAATAAATGCTGTAGAAGTTAACATGTTAACTAATGTAGTTAACTAATGAACCTTATTGTAAAGTGTTACCGAAGACAATAACGTAGACTGAAAATTCAAAGAAGAATGGACAGAAGAGTAACCATGCCTTTATTATTTCTCTATTAAACTGATGTGTGTCATTGTAGAGACTTTAGTACTCGTAAATGTAATGAAAATATTATTAGCCTTTTTTTCTTCCGCATTTCTCCCTTGTTCTTGGGAGTTTGTTGTCATACAGGGACGGGTTATATTTTTTAAATACATCAAGGTGCCCTCAAGCCTGTTTTCTTTTTTTTTTCCTCTCTGTGGTCATATTTTAATATTCATGTGTCTGTATAATGAGTGTGTTGCAGGTCTGTGTTTTATTGGATGTTGTCTCCCCTTTTCCCACGTTCTACTCCCATTTTACCACTGCTTTACACAGCCATTTCTTGAGACTTTTTCAACTCTGAGGTGTAAACAAGCTAAGCAGGCTAAAACCGAGGGGGTGGGGGGAGGGGTCAGTTACATTATAAAGTAGATTGGTCTAATTTGATACCGAAAACACTGAATTGCCTGAGTTCTTGAGGCATAATATAAATATAATGGCTATGTTCATGTTCATGCAACTGGCCCCTGGTGTAAATAAAACTTCCGCTCAATCAGTCACTGACCTGACAAGCCTTCAAGCTCAGTTTAATCTCCACCTGGCTTGTCTGTGTGCCGACCCACATGTAAACCTGTGAAACAAGCAAACAAACAACTCAGCAACAAAAATCACTGCCAGCATAATCTGTTCAGCTGCAAGCGTGAATCTCTACCTCTTTCCCATTGTCCAAAAGCATGATGTCATCATCAGCCAGGTCATCTTGACAGAAGTCTGAGCACTTCTCTGATACAGCAAAGTAACCCTTTTCATTTGAGCACCTGAGATCAGAGATAAAATCTATTATTACCTCAAAATATGGTAAATGGAGAGAAGCAAATTAAATAATTTAGTAAATAAACACATAACTTCTGAAAAATTTAGGGTCAGTGCCCGGTTGCATAAAGCACCTTAAGTGTAATTTTCCCTTAAGATCGCCGTTATGTTTCCCTTAAACTTAAGGGTGTTGCAGAAAATAACTGTTAAGTGTTACTTAAGGGTTTCTTAGGGTGAAACGTCATAAACCCTAAGAATTTCCCTTAAGTATATATTTTTCACTTAAGTAATCCCTTAAAAAAAACGATGAGTGTTGCATAAAGCCCCTTAACTGTCATTTCAACTGCCAAGTATAACATAAGGTTATAAAAAACTTTCACCTTAAGTGTTACACAGAGTGAGCAGGTTCAATCCAAGTGTTCTAATGAGACATGATCGAACGCTTTATATGATAAACAAATTGTAATTTAGGCATTTATTCACATAAACATTGATGAAATTACATATGTAGCACATATCTTATATGGTCAACGGAAGCGCAAACGTGCGTGCATCACGTGCAAGAACAAACCTCGCAAGTTCGAGATTCCGAAACAGCCCTTTTCATATGGATATGTATCAATGAATGGACAAAAATGATGAGAGAATATTAAAAATATCTTTATTTGTTATCTAAAGATGAATGAAAGTCTTATTGGTTTGGAACGACATGAGGGTGGGTGAATTTTGAGTAAACTATCAAGTCTGGTTTTCATATTTGGTTTTATTTTTTGTTTTCCTTATCCATCTTATGTTGTTTTCTGTGAAAACGTATCACGATCTGTATTAACAAATAACGTGTCAATGGCAACAGTAGAATTTTATAACGGCAAAAGTGTTTCACGACAGCAACCCAGGTTAACGGTTTCCCTTACCTAAGAGAACAGTTTAAGGGATTATATTCAACACCCTTAAGTCATTCCTTTAGTTAAGGGGAAATCACGGCTTAAGTGTCATACTTAAGAGAAAAACTTAAGCTGCTTTATACAACCGCTACAGTATGCTTGCCAAAGCTGCATTTATTTGATTTAAAATGTATAATAAATACACTACTATTTAAAAGTTTGGAGTCGATGAGATTTTGTTTATGTTTTTGAAAGAAGTCTCTTATGCTCACCAAGACTCCATTAATTTGATACATACAGTAAAAAGTCAAATTGGTAAATATTACAATTTAAAACAATTCTTCTATTTTAATATATCTTAATGTAATTTATTCTTGTGATGGCAAAGATGACTTTTCAGCATCATTACTCCAGTATTTAGTGTCACATGATCCTTCAGGAATCATTCTATTATGATTATTTGTTATTCAAGAAACATCTATTATTATTATTATCACTGTTGAAAACAGATGTGCTGAGGTGCTTTTTATTTTTTCAGGATTGCACTTTTTTCAAGTGCAAAAGAACAGCATTTATTTGAAATAGAAATCTTTTGTAATATTTTAAATGTCTTTACTGTCACTTGTGACCAATTTAATGCATCCTTGCTAAATAAAATAAATAAACTTACTGACCTCAAAATTTTGAACGATAGTGTATTTAAATAACTCTTCTGAAATGCTTACCTAAACAGTCTAGCGTATTTCATGTAGTCTGCGTCTTCATCGTATGGCTTCTGTGAGCCAATGCCAACCCAGAAGAAATTTTCTGGCTCTTCTCCTTCATTTATCACCTGAAGAAAAGGATAAAAAAAATAAAAAATTTTATAAAAAAGAAAAAAAGTCATTAGAGTGTTTTTGATTCTCATAGCTGAAATGAACCTGTTTGCTGTAAGTGTCATCAAACATGGTGTTCATGATGTCCTCAGCCAGTTTAGCTTCATCAGGGTCTGCTGCTCGGCCCACCCACGTGTACACTATTCCCTGGTTGTCTGTACTTTCAAATGGCACCTACACAAATAACATTTAGAGTTGATTCCAGTCTTGATTCCTTTATTATTTGATGATTTATAATACATGAACAGGTTGTATAAAGTACATCAAATGCAAGTTTACCTTCAATATGAAGCAGAATTCAGAGTTGAGGTTACCGGAATCTGTGGCTATTTGAATAGTTCTAAAAACACAACAGAAACCACATACGTAAATTTTTTTTTTTTTTTTTACAATTTAAGATATAGCTATGCAAAGACACAACCTGAACATAACTTTATAGTTACCTGGTGCATAGTGCACTTCCATTTGTCCTAATGTGGTATAGGCTTGGCTGCACGCTGTCCACTTTCAGCTTCCTCTTGCCTTTGTGGATGATGAACTTTCTCTTGAAGTGTGACAAGAACTTGAGATTCTCCTGTTGCTGGGTCATCCTCACAACCTGAAATATACATATGACGTCTCATTAAAATAAAAGTCCATTCATATCATGACTTGTGTGAAAATTATTGTCGCTGTCGGGCGGAAACTTTGTATCTCCATAATTCGTAATTTTTCAAAAATCATTACAATTGGTCACCCTTTATATCTGTCTTTGGGTTTTGAAAAAAAAAGAGCTTGTGACTAAACCTCGTAACTCCATTGGATCCTAAAACTGTCGGTAAAACGTAATAACTCCACCCCACCTCTATCATGAATGAAGTGCCGCACACAGTTTGAACTGTCTCTGCTTGTTTGCAATGTAAGCGTGAATAAAAAAATAAGGGTCTATGAATAATTACAGCATTTTCTTTCTCAAAACATGTGTTTCTCCAAGAAACACATGTTTTATGTATTTGCGAAGCACGTTTTTGGAGATACTATATGTTTCTGCCTAACAGCGATGATATGAGGATTACATGGTCAAGGCAACAAGAGTCATTACAACACAATGAAGATGAAATATGAGATCTATTTCATAATCAGTCCATTTAATTAACCATGTTAGCATGCAGTACCTCCAGTTTGCCTGGGAACAAGCTCTCAAACTTCTTCTGCAGGCTGAAAGTGAAGGTCAGCCAGCCCATGTTTGAGGCCTCACGGCCCTGCCAGAAGTAAACCACACACTGGAAGTCTTCCTCTGGCTGTTTTTCCTCATCGTCTCGCTCTTCTCCTTTCTCTTTGCCTTTGTCCTGATCATCCTCATACTCCACTGGCACCCAGTACCTGAGACAGACACAAATATCCCATCAATTCAATGAAAGATGAAAGCTATAACTAAGACTTCTTTTAATTATTAATAATAACAGTTATAGTTAGTAAAAATCAGTAAATGTATACAGAGCTCTGAGGATGAAATTTAATAGAAAGGGTGTCTTTTTTGTCTAAAGATTTCACTTAAATGATCAGAATTTTGTCATCTGAGAATTGAGTAATATCACAAACGAACTAAAATTTTTTGCAGGTAATTTTAGTGAAGACCAACCTGCAGAGAAATACATAGCAATCCTGAGTGTTAAAGTGACCGAACTCCTCCTCTGGTAAACGGGCGAACTTCTTCCCCTCCAGAACGAAGCCCTCCATGCCATCCAAATCCTCATTCCACTCCTCCATCATCTGCTCCGCCTGTCAGATTTACAACAAAGACACAATACATTTTATTAAAATGATTCAAATTTGGGATTAATGAGCTGTTAATTCAAGTCTCACCTCTGTGAGGGGCATGGCTGGCTGTCTAGGCAGGAACAGAGCCGTTAGGTCAGCTTTCATCTGATCTTTCTGCTCTGCATCCTTCTTCACCTTTCCAGCCAAGCCCTCATTTTGCTTCACACTCTCTGCGTTCCTGGTATAATCCACCTTCAAAACGTCATCCCAATTCTTGAACTTGGATTTGAAGACCTGTTAAGCATAACATGGAATTAAAATGTAGATTGTAACATTTAATAGAATAACTTTAAATAAAGGCAAAACAGTTTTTTAATCTCTTATTTTGTCAATTTTACCTGGCACTCTGTGCCCTCCAGATTACGTATGACCACGGCGTGTTTTGGCCGATGAAGCATACTGCACACCTCTTGGCCCAGCTTCAACGCAGCTGCCCTCACAAGACGTGGGGATTTACGGCCAATCCAAATGAAGACATCAGACCAGCAATCTAAGATGTAGACACCTTTAGTGTCCAAAAGACCTTGTACCTATAATGAGAAAATATTCCACCAGTTAGTGTATTCGATGATGATTAAGGAGCCCAAACTTTTGACTGATAGTATACATTTTGTACTAGAATTTTTTGCTGCAACAATCATTATGGAAATGACATCACTAAATTACCAGTCTGTGCTCTGGAACCACATCTAGTTTGAGCTTGTCCTTGTGCTCCACAGACAGTTTGTAGTTGATCTGAGGAAGTTCGAGGTACCCCAAGCCCAAGCCAACCTAACAGAACAAGAAAGAACTAAATATTTTACACCGGGGTGGTTTTAGAAAGGAATGCACAAGAAACCATAGACCATTCCCTGACCTTATAGAGCTTGGGCCGGACAGGAGTGAAGTCATCTGGGACGTGTTTCTTGATTTCCTCTGGCTGTCCTCCAAGAGTTTCCCAGAATTCCGGAGGTTCGTGATTCTGCATCAAAGTCGTAATCTCTGCTTTGCTTTTTCGCTCATTTTTGTTCATCTTTTCAGCGAATAGCCTGTAAATAGCATGGCGACTATTACAAGTCTGAACAGATAAGAAAAAAAAAAAAAACAGCTTAATTGTTTGCATATTACCTTGCTTTTGTAGTGCCACCAAGTGTTGCATTGCCTCCTCTCCAAATAAATAATTCAAGACCAGCGTCCAACAAAAAGACAAATCTTGAAACAGAAAAAAAAAACATCAGACTGAATCACTCCCATCAACATACATATAGCAAACGGCACACAAAACTCACCGTGGGTCGAGTGAGGATGCTTTCAGAGGCACAGATTCTAATCTGATGTTCTTTTTCCCATAAACCCTGTACAACCTGCCCAAAACACAAAACAAACAGGATTAGTGTGAGTCAGATCAGGGGTGAGCTGGAGAGGCGTCCTGGGTGTTGTTTTTGGCGGGGCACCTGGTTGGGTATTGCGTGTCCTCTACTGTGTAAAATCCACTAGAAGTTCCACCCTCAATGTAAGAGATCTCATTGTCGAACACCTAAAAAACAGTGCAGAAAAATATAGCTAAGCATATGCTGATCATGTAGCATTACATCATTTTGTGCAGGGAATGGCATTTGTTTTACTGACCGCAGTGAATTCTTCACTCTCATCTCCCATCTCCTCTCGGATTGTCCTGCACTCAGCACCCAAATAATTACGGAGATTGACAGCATGGATAGCAGCGCCGGCTTTCTTATCAAGTGTAGCTTCCTGACCGATCCAGTAAAAGATTTGCCAGTTCAGGGCGCCGTTATCATCCAAGAATGTCTGTAAAAGTGCATTACAAAGCATTAATTGAAAGAAGGGATGCAGACTGGGAGTATTTAAATTAGCATTTTTTTTTTTTTTTACAGGGCTGACCTTGAGAATAATGTAACAGTCTGCCTCATAGAACTTCCCATGGAAGGCCTCGTCCACCTGCATGGGTACGAAGTTTTCTATTTGCCAAATCGAAACACCAGGGATCTGCCCCACATCCTCCAAGAAGAACTCAGAGTAATCTAGATGAGGTTTCTCCAGGTTCTTGTCCCAGCGTTTGGTTTTCAGATCAGAGTACTTCATGTCTCCATTCTCCTAAAAGATCAAGAGGCATGTGAAGACCAGGAAGGTCTGGACATGTACATATGTAATGGTTCCATCATTATTAGCTCTGCTGTTCCCTCACCTCAATAGATTTGTTCTTCTCCTGAGCCACGTCTGACATTCCCTTTAGCACCTGTTTAGCCTGATCATCCTGGGCTGAGTCCTTTCTTCTCCTTAGCCTCATCTTCCTGGCCATATGGTCTCTTGGGCTATTTCCTGTATAACACACAAAGATCATGTTGCACTTTGAGCTGCATTTCAGTCAGTGTTCATTTCAAAATAATTTGTCATTTCCACCAACAACATTTTTTCATAGACGAAAATGAGAACTAAATAAAAAGCCGGTTTTGATGCCAAAAACTATGACAAAAATCAGGACAAAGACAAATTTCATCAACAAATAAAAACGAGATGAAAATGTTAGGGAGGGACGAATTGGAAAGATATCCAGTCAGAACTGATATCCTGCATGGTAGTTGCGCCCATCTGAATTATAACGTGCTGATCTACCCGGCAGGACGCAAGTGGTCATACACTTGTTGCATGTCTCATAAAACGTAAAAAATGTAAACGTCTGGGAGAAAGAGAAGAGCAGACATCTGGATAGATCTGAAAAAGGTCTGTGCGCACACACCTGAAGTACACAAAGCTAGACAGCGCACGAGTACTGAATTGAGCTCTTGTTCGCGTCTGAATAGACAAACACACGCAACATTATCAAAATGTCCATTTTGGAGAGTATTCATGTAAACAAAGTCAGCCTTTGTCAGCCTCATGCCTTAAGAGAATGTAAACAGTTGGTAGAATATTGGATGGTCACTGTTGCATTGGATCTGCGCATTCGGTCTTGAAGTGACAGCAGCCAAATAAACCTAATGCCTGTCTGTGCCCTTAATATTAATCAAATAACAAAAGAAAGAAAAAAGCATTCACTGCTTTTTAATAGCTTTATTAAGAATTAATTATATTTAATTTATACAAATAAATATGTCTGCTTGAAAGAATAAAGAATGATGCATGCAAGTTGTCAAAGAATGAATATATCATTCATTATAAAGACTATGTTCTTCTTTAGGAGAAGTGGGTTTTATTAAATTTTATGATAAATAAAGATGTTATGTGACAGCAGTGAAATGTGTCAGTATCGCATGTTCAAACATTAATATATTAATGGTTAATAGAGTATAGAGTGGAGTATATAAAGGGTTTGGAAATTTTAGAGAAATTCTTAATTGATGCATTACAATTTAACTAAACCCATTGGATCTTAGTCAACCCAAACCTACTCTAAATTTAGTCGATTAAAACAAACAATTTAGATGACTAAAATGGCATTTTATTCAAAAGACTATGTCTAAAACTAAATCTAAATTTGCAGTCAAAATTAACACTGATTTCAGTCATATTTTCAGTATTGTTACTTCAAATTCAGCATCTTGAGCCAACAAGGGTTAGTTAGTGATAGTTCATAAATACAATAATATAACTCTTAGGGGGAAAAAAGCATTTTGTACCTCCACCAGCTGCTGCCACAGTGGCTGGAGATGCACCAGCCAAACGCAGCTGGTTCTGCAATGAGAAGTCTATGTTGTACCACTCAGCTGTCCTGTCCACTGGTTTAGGGGGCATGACTAGATTTGGATTCTCACGAACATCCAAAACCTAAAACACAAAGAAAAGTTTAATCAGCATTTATTAACTGGTTTAACATGTTATTATTATGGTTATTTTGTTAATAAAGAGTTCTCACCTCCAGGTCAGTAAGAAAATGGATGGCCTCTGGTAATGTCACAAGTCGGTTTTTGTTCAAGACCAGCTTCTTTAACTTTCCACACCTGAGCAAAATCAAATAGCCACATATTACCATTCTCAAATGAATATACATTGGTTTTATAATTATATTTAACCACTAATAAACTGTGTCAGTTCTCACCTGCACAGCCCCTCTGGAACAAGCTCCAAATTATTATTTGCTGCCATAAACTCAACCAAGTTGGACAATTTTCCCACACCAGATGGAAGCCCATCAAAATCAATTTTATTTGAGTTCACATACAGCTTCTTCAGCTTGGACAGCTTGCAAATGGCAGACTGCACATCACATCAAACAGGGAAAAAGAAGGGACAAGATTAGTGGCAAGCAAATATCAAATATGTCAATGTAAGCTGAATGACAACATTATTAATGTGATTTAGTATCAGCTCATGCACATAAGCACTTTTAAAGCCAAACAACTTGTGATAACTGATAAGTTTTATTTGGCAATGAGGGACTTACAGGCAGAGATGTGAGCTGATTCCTAGAAAGGTTGAGCGTTTCGAGTTTTGTCCACTGATCTATGCACAGTGACATTTCAGATATCTGATTGCTGCTCAGATTTAGCCTTTTGAGATTAGCCAGCGAATACAAGCATTCTGGTACCCGAGACAGATCATTGCAGGACAGGTCCACATCTACACAAAAACACACAAAAGATTCATAATACAAGGAACAACAGCAATTAGAGACACAGTGATGATTATTTTACACCGCTCGATGTCTACCTGCTAGATTGGTGAGGCCCTCCAGACTCGTGGGCATATTATTTTGAGTACGCTGTGTGTTCCTTAAATGGAGGGTCTGAAGAGCTACCATAGCAGGTAACTGCCTGTTACGACAAAGGCATACAAGTGACACAGATTGGAGCCAGAGTTTATCAGAGGCAATGTTGATAACACAATGAGGTCATTTGAAATGAATGCATATATGGCGCCTATATGGCGGTGTACCAATTGCATAGACGGAAATTAAATCATAAAAACTACCCGTCTTACCTCAGCTGTGCGTGCATAAGCGGATTATTATTGAGTATCAGGGTCTGCAAATGGACCAAGCGTCTCATCTGAGGAGGCAGACTGTCCAAATTATTGTCACTCAGGTCCAGGTACAGCAGATCAGTGAGGTTAATGAACAGCTGATTCGGTATGTTATCAATGCTGTGAGAAAGCAAACATCAGAGAACTCAATAAGACTAACATATGTGTTCACAGAAATTCATGGTTAAAATCATTATGACAACAAAGAAAAGGATGAGCACTTTGATCGCTCAAGTACTTAGGGAGGGATGGGGTAAAGGATAAAGCGAGTTCGGTCTGCACTATTTTTTTTTTTAATTGCGGGTCCATGTACATATGTATTAGAAAGACAGATTAGTGGTCTTTCAAAGGGTTTTCAAATATTGTTTTGGACAATGTAGGGCCTTGGAGTTAAAAAGGTTGATAACCATTGATATTGATGGATACTGCACTGACTTTTAAGATGCGTTTTGGTCAATCAGATCACAAGTAGACGAGGGAGACACTTTCTCGTTTACACCTGGTGTTTTAATCCATCTCTTTTGTCCACTTTCAACCACTTCTGTTCTGATTTCTTTGAGGGGAGGGTCTATGGGTAGGTAAGTGTATGTTTTTTTTCTTCAGATCTTTCGATTTAATGTAAAAAATAAACACATGCAACTTACATATGAACGCGCCCGGAGATGACAAAAAACATTCAGAGAAATCATCTTTCGTTTCTGCTCCGACAGCCGCAAGACCGGACAAATGCGGTGAGTGTGTGTTAGAAATCAGGAATGGTGCTTGGTACGTTTTTCGTCTTCAAACTCAACTTGGGTCTTCAGCCGACAAACTTTAATCCCGTCCGGCATAATGTTTACTCATTAGTTCAAAACATTTGACCCTGTTTACTCCTGTATTTAGCGTTGTCCACTTGTGATTCGATCGACCAAAATGCATCTTAATACCAGGTGGAAACAGGGCCTAAGATGGTGTGTCAAACTAAAAATAGTTACAATCAGGTTTCAAGATCCATGTGTTATTTACCATTCCATCAGTAGCACGTCAAGCACAAGTCTAGTCTAGATAAAACTGCGCACATAAATGCATCCTTAATGTACGCCCCAAAATCATCACACAAGACATCTTCCAAAATACCACAGTAACAGATCACAATATAAAATCCTAAAATGTTTAAAGTGAGTTTTCATGATAGATCATTATTCTTCACTTCCAAGAACTTGGGTACAAAAACAAGACAGACACAGACCGTACCTATTGTGACTGAGGTTTAAGACCAACATGTTTCTGGAGTTCTCCAAGTCCCGAGGGATTTCAGTTAGTTGGTTGTAGCTCAGATCCTGAATAGAAGAGGGAACAATACATTTAAAAACACACCATCATTACAGCACACACTCTATGACAAATTTGCATAGTTTCACTAATCAAAACACAGCCCTGCTTACTTAAAATTAAATCATGCCTGTAATTTTGCACTTAACTGAGACATATACTTAACTGAGAAATAAACACAAAGCAATTCTCTACATACCAGCACAGAAAGATCATCCAGCTGAAAAATATCATCAGGAACACCAGAGTTCTTCAGGTTGTTTGCTCTGGCCACAACCGCCTACAGCAAAACAACAGGTCAAATGCTTGTCTGAGCAATATAAATATTTACAATAAAATAGAAATTCATGCGGTTTCTTGACAAAAGCAATTTTAAGTACACAGACTACCGTTCAAATGTTTGGAGTCAACAAGGTTTAATATATTTTTGAAAGAAGTCTCCAAGGTATTCACCAAGGTTGCAGTTATTTGACCAAAAATACAGTAAAAACATAAAATATAGTAAAAAACAGTTTTATATTTTAATAGGCCACGGTTACACAGCAACAGAATACGGTTGTCAGTCCTGTATATACGTCCATAATACGGTTGCGTTCACACACAGTTCAGTTATTTAAAGGATTAGTTCACTTTCAAATAAACTTTTCCTGATAATTTACTCACCCCAATGTCATCCAAGATGTTCATGTCTTTCTTTCTTCAGTCGAAAAGAAATTAAAGTTTTTGATGAAAACATTCCAGGATTATTCTCCTTATAGTGGACTCCAATGGTCCTACACCTTCCCCTATTCAATTTACGGAACAAACGCGGCGCCAGTTCTGTTTTTTTCCGTAAGTAGAATAGGGAAGGCGTAGGACATACAGCGTAATTTTTTTGAAGAATACGGAAAGCAGAAGCACGTGCAAGGCGATCATTTGTGTTTATAAAGCATATACAGTTGTATTTTTTTAGAAAATGACCGATCGTTTTGCTAGATAAGACCCTTCTTCCTCGTCTGGTATCATTTAAAGCCCTTTGAAGCTGCAGTGAAACTGTAATTTTGACCTTCAACCATCTGGAGGCCATTGAAGTCCACTATAAGGAGAATAATCCTGGAATGTTTTCATCAAAAACCTTAATTTCTTTTCAACTGAAGAAAGAAAGACTGGAACATCTTGGATGACATGGGGGTGAGTAAATTATCAGGAAAAGTTTATTTGAAAGTGGACTAATCCTATAAGGAGGGACAACCGCATTCTACAACCGAACTCACACCTGTACTCTTTCAAAAATTCACACCAGCATTCTCGGAAAACCTGTTTGTGTTCTACGCACGACTCAAATGCTCCACTTTCCACCCCGATATAAAAGCTTCTGTCGGTTAATGAAGATTTAACGGAAGTACTCGTGGCTCGATTGTCTTGTCATAAGTGATACAGTTTTATGGACATCGCCGTCTTTGATATTACTTTGGTCACTGTCGCCATTGGTAAGAGAATACAGGCTTGACTCACACTGGAAGTTCAGACAGTATGAGATGTTGTAGCTCTTTGAATGGGACATTTCGAGACTCTCACTTGTAAGTAAATGCGGTTGTCAATCCCAGAAAATGACCATGAAAGTAGCCATTTATTTAAAAATGTAATTTATTCCTGTGATGCAAAGCTGAATTTTCAGCATCATTACTCCAGTCTTTAGTGTAACATGAACCTTCAGAAATCACTCTAATATGATGATTTAATGCTCAAGAAACATTATTGTTATCAATGTTGAAAAGTTTTTCTTCTTCTTCTCAGGATTCTTTGATAAAAAGAAAATTGTAAAAATACAGCACTTATATGAAACAGAAATCTTGTGTGACAAATGCCTTCACTGTCACTTTATCTCAATTTAATGCATCTTTGCTGAATAAAAGTAGTAATTTCTTTCAAAAAAACAATCTGACTCCAAACTTTTGAACAAAACAGTTACATAAATATCTATAAATACTTATGTGAAATGCTAGTAGAGAACATATGAAGTATTTCGCAATATAGTCGATCATATTTACCCTCAGGTTGGGAAGACTTGACAGTTCTCCATGCAGTGTTGTCAGGCTGTTGTGACTCACAGACAAATGTTCCTGATTTCACACAAAAGAGCAAAAAAAGACCCGAGAATGAATATTAGTAGGTTGAAAAAACCTAGTTGCAAAATATAAAAAATTGTGACTTGTGCAATACACAATCACCAGTTTCTGTAGAGAGGCCAGTTCCTCTGGAAGATAGCAAAGCCCCGTCCTGTTCAGCTTCAGCCATCGCAAGCTGCTCATAGACTTGACATGCTCAGGAAAATAACCTCCCTGTGTGCACAAGAGATGCAAAGTCCCAAATCAGACCATCATGAGTCATACGAGTCAGTTTCTGTGTAAGTGATTTTGCAAGTTTTTGATGGATCTGCTACACTGATGTCATTTCCCAAAGAATCCTATTCAAGTCAGTCTGACGCATGAATTTGACCTAAAACAAGATAAACCTGGTACAATTAAGTCATTTCAGTACAGAAAAAAAAAAACTTGTGGAGATATGGGTTGTGTTTGCTATGGCAGCAACATGAGCGAGAGCCAGAAAAGGGGTTATCAGTTGTTTAGACATCACATACACAGCCCCTCATCCTAAGACTTCAAAGACATCTACAGTGGTATGCGAAAGTTTGGGAACCCCTTGCAGAATCTGTGAAAATGTGAATAATTTTAACAAAATATAAGAGATTATACAAAATGCATGTTATTTTTTATTTAGTACTGTCCTGAGTAAGATATTTTACATAAAAGATGTTTACATATAATCCACAAGACAAAAAAAGATGAATTTATTAAAATGACCCCATTCATAAGTATGTGAACCATTGATTCTCAATACTGTGTGTGGTTACCTGATGATCTATGACTGTTTGTGTGTTTTGTGATGGTTGTTCATGAGTCTCTTGTTTGTTCTGAGCAGTTAAACTGAACTCTGTTCTTCAGAAAAATCCTCCAGGTCCTGCAGGTCCTTTTCAAGGATTTTTTGCATATTTGAACCCTTTCCAGCAGTGACAGAATGATTTTAAGATTCATCTTTTCACACTGAGGACAATTGAGGGACTCAAACACAACTTTTAAAAAAGGTTCAAACATTCACTGATGCTTCAGAAGTAAACACGGTACATTAAGAGCCGGGGGGTGAAAACATTTGAACAGGATGAAGAAGTCCAAATTTGGACTTATTTTGTTGACATTTTTTTTTTTCATTTAGTACTTCCCTTCGGAAGCAACAGAAGATACTTGCATGTTTCCCGGAAGACAAATTAAGTACAATTAAGTACAAATTTACAACTTGATCTTTAAATTAAAAAAGTTTTCACCCCCCGGCTCTTAATGCACCGTGTTTCCCTGGAGCATCAGTGAATGTTTGAACCTTTTTTAATAGTTGTGTTTGAGTCCCTCAGTTGTCCTCAGTGTGAAAAGATGAATCTCAAAATCATTCAGTCACTGCTGGAAAGGGTTCAAATATGCAAAAAATCCTTGAAAACTGAAGAATCTGCAGGAGCTGGAGGATTTTTCTGAAGAACAGAGTTCATTTTTACTGCTCAGAACAAACAAGTGACTCATGAACAACCATCACAAAACAAAAAAATCAGTCATAGATCATCAGGTAACCACACACAGTATTAAGAATCAAGGGTTCCCAAACTTTTGAACGGAGATATTTTAATAAATTCAGCTTTTTTTGTCTTGTGGATTATATGTAAACATCTTTTATGTAAAATATCTTACTCAGGACAGTACTAAATAAAAAATAACATGCATTTTGTATGATCTCTCTTATTTTGTTAAAATTATTCACATTTTCACAGATTCTGCAAGGGGTTCCCAAACTTTTGCATACCACTGTATATAGTTTATCTATAAAGACCCGATCTGTACTGTGAAATAAAATCATTTTAATAATAAAAATTTTTTAGAAAATATTTAGTTTCCTAATTATTATAGCACTGCATTGTTAGATGTATTTACTTTATTCACTGCTTATTTACTATCTATTTTTTATTTATTTCACAAATTACTTTATTTTTTACACTTTTCTCTAAACATTTGCACAGACTATAACGCTAGAAAACACACAATCATCTCGACATGAGCGGATCTGACTGAAGTGGCTTTATATAAGACAAAGACAAATTTACTCAAGTGAACTGACACACTTGAGAGGTTGGGTAATACTACTGCTTAAGGAACCCATGTAAAAGACTTCTGTACTTAACTTATACATGCTTTAAATAACAAAATCTTCCTTTTTATATGCATATTGATGCCATATGCTCTCCTAACAACTAACATGTATTGAAAGACTGTCAGAGCAGCGCAGTTCATTTATTGAGGCCAGAAGTCTTACTGTCAACCAACACAGCTGACTTGCTAACAAACTTCTAGTTATTTCCCCTGCCTGTCACACCACTTGATGGACCGCAACAAATTTTGACAAGCTAACGCCCAGTGTTCTTGTAAGCTAGCACAGTTAGCACTGCTAGCTCTCCATCTCAACCTGTTTTGACACGCTAACTAACCTACATCGCTTTCCTCGCTTGAGCGAATGATTTATTAACAATATCCCGTACCCACAGACGTATTAAATCCAAACTCTTACCTTAAAGTCATTCCCACTCAGGTCTACCCCCCTGATAAAGGGGAGAACTCCGGTGGCGGCCATGTCTAATTCAGGATATGGCAGCAGACGCAGTCTATTTCAGTTTAGCAGCGGCTGCTGGAGGAACAAACACTTCCCCCTCCCGCTCTCATGGTACAGCCCACTAACTGCTCAGCCTTACCAGACACTCAATAAAAAGTTCTTTCTGTTTCTATACAAGAACAACTGTTACTTAAACCCGCCCAAAGCGTGGTAAACTACACCCTTTTGCAGTTATTGACTCTTTATCCCCGTTGACTCACACCGATTCATTTCTGAATCATTTGCAGTGCCACTGACGGGGCCTGGGACAAATATATAACGACCCCCTTATCACAGGCCCATCACAACATTCCCAGTTGTTTAGGTCATTTGTGAGATTTCAACCCCCCACTGCTAGGGTCAAAAAGTTTAGAGAGAAACAATGTAAAAATCAAGTAATTAATGCTTTTGAATTAAAATAAAGTAAAAATTTGAATTAAATAAAAAAAAACATGATTAATACAACTTTATTTAAATAACTATATAATAAAATATTAAAATAAACAAAAAAATACATCTATAGTGAGTATTAACATTTATAATATACAATTTTCATAGTATAAATTGGGCCTTTATACATGAAAACATATAGCTGACTTTGGTCATGCAATATGAAAACATTTCATTCATTAAACATATATGACTATGCACATGTTTTACTTTAAAATAATTTTATTTTACACAATGCAATTTATTATGCATACATAAAAAAAACATTAATTATACATAAGACAACATTAATTTCATTTACATGTGTATTTTAGAAAAACTGCAGGAAATAATGTTCTCACTGGCCCTGAGGACAGGTGACCCGGGTATGACCCGGCTCATGACATATTCCACAGGTTCTCGGCCTTTTGGCAGTGGGAGGCTTGTTTGAGGCAGCGCCGGCCTTTTTGTTCCCAGGATGTTTACCACCATTTCCCCCAGAAAAACCTGTGGCTGGAAAAGTGAGAGGAAAGGTAAATTAATTATTAACAACAAAGACAATTTTGAAGAAATTCAATATTTACATATGTAGCACAATCCAAAACAAAGCCAACTTGAGACAGATAGAAACCAAGCGAATTACAAAATGTCTCAAATAATGTGTCACCTGATTAGGAGTTTACTGGGATGTTTAAGTAAAATAGTGTTCAAAAGTTTAGGCTTGGTAAAACTGCTTAATGATTTTGATATTGCGAAATATTATTACAATTAAAAACAACTGTTTTCTTTATTAATCTATTTTAAAATGTAATTTATTTCTGTGATGTCAAAGCATCATTACTCCAGTCTTCAGTGTCACACGATCCTTCAGAAATCAATCTATTATGCTGATTTGATGCTCAAGAAACATTTCTTATAATTATTATTACAAATGTCGAAAACCGCTATGCTGCTTAACATTATTGTGGAAACTGTCATCCTTTTTTTTTTCTTTTCTTTTTTTAGGATTTTTTGATGAATATAAAGTTCAAAAGAACAACATTTATTTGAAAAAGAAATTTGTTATTGTTACTTCTGATCCATTTGGTGAGTCTTTGGTGAATAAAAATATCAATTTCCTTTATAAAAAAAAAAGGAAATTAATACTGACTCCAAACTTTCAAATAGCAGTCTATGTAAGAATGATCCTGTTCAAGATATTCCAATTATATTTTGCATATGCATATACAGTATTTTCAGTTCAAAAGCATGATGGACTGCCGTTATACCTGGAGCCACATTTTCGTTTGCCCACTGGAAGAACCCACACTGCTGATCACGTGGTTTCCCACAGGTGTGGAACATTCGGCCCTTGTTTGGCCCATCTTTCATGACAGTCCTGGTAACTGCAGGCTCATTACAGTTACACATGGTTTCACCTTCATCACCTCCAGATCCTCTGTTGTTTTGCCTCTGTTGAGGCATGTTCCCAAAGCCATTTGAAGGCCTGGGAGGTTGGAAATTCTGACTTAGGGGTCCTCGGTTTCCTCCAGGCGCTTCCTGCTCAGTCGGCTGGTCAGCCCACAGGAAGAATTTACAATCCCCTGTGTTACACTTGTAAAACTGACGGCCTTGGTTGGGACCCTCTTTGCGTACAGTGAGAAGAAGGGCATCCTGACCACAGTTACACACAATGGCACCGCCCTGGGTTGAAGCTGGTGGTTGTGCTGAAGCTGGTGGTTGTGCTGCCCGAGGAGGTGGCAGACTGGGAGGGGGGCGGTTGCTATCGGCTCGGGGTCTGGGTGCTGGAGGTCTCACGTTCTCCATCCTGTATGGAGGTGCTGAGCTCGTTCTAGGTAGATGATGCTGATTTGACCCAGAGCTGTTATTAATCCGAGAGGCAGAATCTGCTTCTCCTCCTCTGAGATATTTTAAGTTCAAGACCTCTCTGAGAGTCTCATCACATCCTCCAATGCAGCCAACAAATTCAAGGGGCATCATAGGTGGCAAACTTCCTCTCTTGAATTTAAACTTCAGCCTGTCAAAGATTTTAGGAATAAAACCAGAGTCAGTATTAAAAAATGAACCTATTAACTTTCTTAATTCGTGGTACTGGTCTTACTGTCTATGGCTTATTAACACAAATTTATACACACAAACAGTAACACTTTAAAATAAGGTTTGGTTTGTTAAGATTAGTTAATGGCGTATGAATCATGAACTAACAAGTAACAACAATTTTTTCAGCTTGTCTGTTCACAGTACTTAAAATTGTTTAAAAAAGTGTTAATATACACAACTTGATGAGTTTTAAATGTATTAATATAGATAGAAATGAACCTTAATTAAATGCTGTAAAAATATTACTCACTATTTCATATTGGCTATCACATGAAATAAAGTTAACATATAAATCCTTATTGTAAAGATGTTTTTTTAACCAAAAATACACTACTGTTCAAAACCTTTGGGGTCAGTACGACATTTTTAATGTTCTAAAATAAGTTATTTGAGCAAAAATACAGTAAAAACTGTAATATTGTGAAATATTATTACAATTTAAATGAACTGTTTTCTTTAATAATCTATTTTAAAATGTAATTTAGTCCTGTAATCAAAGCTGGATTTTCATCATTACAGTCTTCAGTGTCATATGATCCTTCAGAAATCATTCTAATATGATTATTTTGTGGTCAAGAAACATTTTTTTCTTATTATTATCATGTTTTGCTGCTTAATATTTTTGTGGAAACCGTGACTCATTTTGTTCAGGATTCTTTGATGAATAGAAAGTTCAGAAGAACAGCGTTTATTTGAAATAGAAATCTTTTGTATCATTATACATGTCTTAACTGTCACTTTTGATCAGTTTAATGTGACCTTGCTTATTAAAAGTATTCATTTCTTTTAAAAAATAATTCTTACTGACCCCAAAGTTTTGAAGATAGTGTAAGTGCTTTGCAATATTAAAATGATTACAAAGCAACATAAGTACCACAATCCTTACATATGGACCGGATGTGGACGGCACGTCGAACAGATGCTCTCATCTCTGCTGACCTCCAGAACTGTGTCTGGAAACCACACGGCTGCTTTACAAGCTGGATATCCCATACATGAGAGAAGCATCCTGCACAGAGTGAGATAAAGAGGATGATCAGAAGAGGAGTAAACAAACAACAATCCATTTCCATTTCAGATTCAACCTGAAAACCCAAACTGGTAATTTAACCCATGGTGTTGTCTCACCCTGTGCTGTCTTTCTTCTTCTTCAGCACCATGTCACGGTTACACTGAGGACACTTTCGCACAGGTAATGGTATCTCCATCTCTCCTTGCTCCTGTTCTGTAATCTCCTGAGCCGGGCCCAGATAATTGGACAAGGCTTCATCCAATCTGCCCACAATATGACAACAATTAAACTTAATTCAAATTTGTATGTAAAAATTTAATTGCCAGCTGCACAGAGTATAGAAGTAGAGCTGTAAATCTTCTTTACCTTTGCAGTGTAACCAAAATTTAAATAAGTAACTCACTTCTTTGCCTTCCTCACGGATTCAATAAAAACAGCTTTGTATTTTGCCACATGATATCTGAGGACAGAAGCCTTGTCCTTCCGGCCCTCTGACACAAGTTTAAGATCCGCCTCCAGCTCTGCTCTCAGGTCTGGTTTAGACATCTCATACCCCATAGAGTTATACCCTGAAACAATGCGACACTCAATTTCACACAAATCACAGAGATTAAAGTACCTCTATTATGCTATTTTAAAGGTTCTTCATTTTGTTTTGGGTGACTCCAAGATAAAAAAAAAAAACATTAAAGTTTTCTCACAATATAGTGTTGTCAAAAGTACCGACTTCAGTACCAAGTCAGTACTAAAATTTTAAAAATGTGACACTTTGAGCGTCATAGAGCAGATTCATAAACACCTCTGATTGGCAACTGCGTTCACACGCTCATCAGATGTCTGTGATTGGCTACAATGATCAATGCTTCAAAAACTTGTTGTAAATAGACATCAGTGATGCTCTTCACTGAGCGCTTGCAAATTCAAACACTTCTGTGTTCTTTCAAACGCTCCCTCTAAACCACTCCTTTCCGTGAGAGACTACTCTGCTCTGATTAATCAGATGGCCCAGGCTGTTGTGATTGGTCTACAGCTTACAGTGCGTGTCAGAAACGAAACACCCATTACCATGCCATCTGAATTTCAGTTCTGGAGGCTTCCTCAGTACTTGTAAACACAGTGATGCAAACGTAACAATGGCGTTAGAATTAGAATCCGAGACTTCATCATTTGGAAGTGCGTGCGAAGTGGATTTGCTTTTGCAACACAGAAAACAGCATCTTCTCGACAAGTCGACAACACGAACCAAACTCTTTCAGGCCTCAGCTACAACAACAGTGTTTGAGGCTGGGTCAAAATAGTCACTTTTCATGGCCAGCCAATGAAGACCATAGGCTGGCATTATGCAAATTTGTTAAAAAACTTTTGAGCAGGAAGTGTTTCAAGCTGTTCAGAATCGGTTCTTTCTTTGGGGAGACAATAACTCTATTTGTCGTGCACTTTAATCTTTGAAACTTTGCAGACCTTTTACATTCACAAACAGCTATATTACACACTACATAAAAAGGTGTCTGAAAAATAATATCTGAAAAAGCATAATAGGGGCACATTAAACCATTCTTTACAGATTTCAAGACTACTAATATGTTATTTATATTGTTACCTTCAACAAGACCCATGCCGAGCTCTCCAGGAAGGAACCTCTGGTCAGCCGTCAGCCCCACGTACATACGACTCTTTATGGTCTCAATGTGTTCAGCATGTGTTGCATCAGTACCTGCGACAACAACTCAAGCTGAGTGTCACATAACTCTATTATTTAAAAATATTTATGGTACAAAACTTGACAGATAAGTTTCAGTACCAATGCCATGCTTCTCCATTAGCGATATCAAATCGGCCTCTGTCAGAAGCTGTGGTGGACTGGTCTGTCCTTCCACCATCTCAATCGCTGTGGGCTGGAACGTGGTGTCAGGTCTATATAATGGAATTACCTGTGCAAAAAAAAGAGGCATAACACCTGTTGAGAAAACAAAACTCAACTCAATATGGTCAGCTGTAAAATGTGTTATGCTTCGAGTAGTAATCACCTTATTGTACCACTTGTCATAAGGGTACACTTCCAGATAATTGCGCGCGATGATCGTCAATCCACTAGCAGAGAATCTCTCTTCAGCTATTTCAATTTCAACCGTCACCTCTTGACCCTGAGCATCTTTGGAGCAACAGGCCAGGAAGTGACGTACAATGAATTCATATAGCCGCTTTTCATTTCCCTTTAAAAAAAAAATTAAAAAAATTAAACATTGCCATAGTGTAAATTTCTAGTTAATTGTAGCTCCAGGTATGATGGTTCGAACAGAGAGGTTGCTCCAGAGTCGGCACCAGGACACACAAACTGGGGGGGCATTCATAATTCGTGAGAGAGGCCACTACGTACCAAGGCAGGAGGTTTGTATGACAGATGTATTGCTTTTATTTAGTTTCTTCCTTTTGTATTCAAAATATTCACTTGGTAACTATATCATTAACTATCTGATAAATTTAGTAAATGTGTTTTATCATTTTAAACATCTTTATAATGATCATGTTAGTTGATCTATAACGTGCAATAGCTGCCGCCAAATTACTTTGCACCACAATTCAGAGGACCAGATCTGTTGGATTTACATCACGTAAATTCATCCACTTCTCCCGATTACATGAAAGTAATTGGCCAGCGAACTTGGAGAAGAAGAGTGTAAACTTTAAAGATACTTACACAATGTGTACCTGATATGAATAAAATATGTCGTCAAATTATAATTGAAAGGATTTAACAAACTATAAAAACTCTTTTTCTAGTATTTATGTATATTTAAATGTCTGAAACCTAAAAAATTATTATGTGGTTGCAAACACTGAATAGTTATGATATAAAAAGTGTGTCCGTCTCTGGCTCAGCGACAGCCAAAGCACAAACGCAAGTTTGAATTAAGCAGTTGTTGACATGACGCACTGAAATTTCGAATCTGACCGGTGTGATTGTACACAACAAAGGGTTAAAATCGATAACTTTCAGGGGTGGAGGGAGGATGGGGTACAAATCAAAAAATCAGCTCTAAGGGGGTAATATCCCCTTTTGCCCCCTCGTGGCGGCTGCGCCGGGCCTGGGTTGCTTACCTGTAAACTGTTGGTGTATTTGGTGGGGTGAATGGGGGGATGGGCCTGATCTGATTTGTTTCCATTACGAGGTGTGGGCCCACCGCTTTCCAAAATGCGTTGAGCAAAATTTCCCCATTCATTATCTTGTGTCTGTTGCTCAACCAGCAGGGTAAGGTTCAGGTTCTGTGGAAACATGTTGGTCTCAGTGCGAGGATAACTGATAAACCTGGAAGGAAACAAACAGGCTGATTTGTGAAGGGTCACAACAGACATGCTATACACCAGTGTTTCTCAGCTCCAGTCCTCAGGACCCACCTATTAGAACGTTTTAGGTGTCTCACTAATTAAAACACCTGATTCAGCTCATCAGCTTTGTAGTGTGTTGTATAGGGAAACATCAAAAACCTTCTGATAGGTGGGAAACACTGCTGTAGACCACAGACATGTGGATGAAATAACAAATATCATACCCTTGAGTGTACAGCTTTTCTGCCGTTTTCATGGTTTCTTTGGCACTTATCCTCAATTTTCTTGAGGCCAGTTTTTCAAGTTCCTGACCAAAAAAAGTAGACATTAACATAAGTTACATTTTTTTTCCTCCATGATTCAGTTAATTGCACTTAACTCATGCAATAGCATTAATAATTTGTGGGTCATTCTGGGCACAGGTCACTCAAGAAATTGCACTTTTAAAAAAACTTTAGTAGCTAATGACAATTACGTACATAGTTGTAAAACTAACAAATTTGTTAATATTAATCAACTTGTCTGCTGTACAACAAAATGTAAGATTAGTAAGATTTTTTAAAAGAAAATCAATACTTAGATTCAGCAAGTAAGCAATAAATTGATAAAAAAGTAAAATTTATGTTTCAAAAGATTTCTATTCCAAATAAATGCTATTTTGAACTTGCGATTCATTAAAGTATCCTGAAAAATGCATCGCAGTTTCCAAAAATGTTAAGCAGCACAACTGTTTACAACATTGATAATGTTTTTTGAGCTTAAAATCATATTAGAATGATTTCTGAAGGATCATGTGACACTGAAGACTGGAGTAATGATGCTGAAAAGTCAGCTTTGCATCACAGGAATAAATTATATTTTAAAATAGAAATCAGTTATTTTAAATTGTAATAATAATACTTTTTTTTTTTTACTGTATTTTTGTTATCTGTTAACTTATGAATGGTCATCTGTGGGTGTGATGTTTGGGTGTCGACATACATATTTCCAGTCTGAAATTTTATTTTGAAAATCTGTCAAGAGACAAAATTACTTAAGTCCTATATTACTCACCACAGTGTCAAGGGGTAAAGGTCGCCATTTGCTTTTTGGTTTACTTGTTACAGATATCACTTTCGCCGTGGGATCCTAAAGAATAAAAAGGATTAAAGCCAAGCACAGAAAACTAATGATGACAGAATAATGACCTACACATCTTAATACATAATACATTACATTCTTTTAAAACTGATGAAGAAACAATTAAAAAGCAATGTTGTTTTTAAAAATACTTTTTATCAAGATAAGTAGAAGCACAGACCTCCATGCACATCTGATACAGCACAAGGCATGCTGTGTGGTTGAAAAGACGATGTCTCTTCCAGTTGAATTCTACTGATTCCTCTTCGTTAGGCTCATGGACAACTATTAAACAGAAATTTATAGTAAGCATATGTGACAAAGCAGTTGTCGCATTTTGTTCATCAATATTAAATGTGAAGTTTAAATTAATAAAATCAGAGTACCTTTGATTTTAAAGAAAGTTTCAGGGACGAAGGCTTGAATTGCTTTAAAACGCTCGACGACAAAGCCAAGGGTTGGGAACTGACAACTGCCATAACTGATGAGCTGATCGGAGAGAGATTCTGGGAATATCTTCTGCAAGCGTAATGTCTGGAACCTGGTAAACGATGCCCCTGAAGGAACATAATGTACATAAGTTAAACACAATACGTTCTCTATAAGAAAGTAGTTTGTGATCATGTTCTCTGATATTTTAAATGCCTACCGATGCGGAGATCAAGCTCCTGTCTCACATCCACAGCATCACTGATGTTGATATTCGGCTCAGTGAGGGTCTCACAGGCTCTTCTTATGGAGTTTGGGGTGATCTCGGAGAACCGTGCACGGAAGACCTGAATGTTTGGCTTCACTAAATTGAAAGATATCACAGGAGGTTAAAGTCACTTTGAGATCAAAATAGTTCCTTCTTACTTTTAGTGGAATACAGCAGTATTTATTATGCTTTATCTGTGATTCTGTGTACAACACTATTTTTTATTTCATGTGCCCTCGTAAATCTTTAATCAATAATCTCTTGCAGCGACATCCCTTGACGTGTTTACCGGCGCGAGGGCAGGACAACCCGTCACTCACATGACATCACAGCAACAGCAAACGACAACCACGTGATGAGTCCCGCCCTACAGTTTTTCTTTTTCGGATATGCATCACAATAGGGAAGAAAAGTCTATCGCAACATCTGTTTCATGCTGCCTTTAAATAGCAATATACAGCACCAGCACATGATATACTAAACTTACCTGCTTTGCAGACATCAATGATCTCAAAGCCGATATTCTCTCCTTCTCGGTCACAATCGGTCCAAATGACAAGAGCTTGACACTGTCTTACTTCTCTCTCCAAAGTCCTCTGGATAATGTAAATATATTGTATTTGCAATATAATCCACAAGCTCATATTCAAAAAATAAATCTAACTGAATGAATGGAAATTAGTACCTTGATCGGTGTAAAGTTTTCAGGGCAGTACTTTTCCACCTCAGCATCAAACAACAGGACTGGATTACAACTATGCCTGTGAAACAGACCACATGATAAAGTTTACATAAACTATAGTTAGTTATTATCCATATGTGTGTGTGTGTGTGTGTGTGTTACCAACATATATATATTACCATTTCTGAAAAGGAGCTTTGAATTCAAGACCCAAGAGATGCCCTGATACTGATGTCATGTTTACAGTTACATTCTGTGAAGAAATAAACACCATGCTCAGCACATAAAGACTACATGCATAGTTTTTTCAGTGGTTAACCCCCCCAAAAAAAGTACTTACTTGGCCAAACAGGTTGTATTCATACTCATATATTTTGTTGTAGACAGAGTAGCCTTCTCTCTGTCAAGAAAACAGATTCATTAACAATGACGATCATCCTAATAAATAACAGAAACAACTCTTTTGCTAGCCATAAGGTCTGACATTATAGATCAAAACAACAACAGTCAGCACTCACTCTTCTCGACCTCCCATTTGACATGATCTCTGCTATGCCCTTAGCTGCGTCGTTTTTCTCAGCAACACAAAGCACTTTCTTAATCTGAGTGCGTCTTATCATGTTTACAGATATTTGCCTATAAAACTGACTATGAACTGTCACTCTTAGAGATCTATGCAAAACGTTCATAACTGTGATCTAGCGGCGCATGATCACAAAACATCGCAGCAAATGAACAGCAGCTAGCGTAAAACCAGGACAATTATAAGTTAACTGAGATAAAACATATCAGTGTCAAACTGAAAGTTTTGAAAATGTATCCGCAAAAGTGTAATGTGTGAACGCAGCAGATGAATCAACTCTATAAAAAAACTTCCAATTCCGGCGCCTGACGAGAATTGTCGTAAAAATACCGTAAAGCAATGTGTTAGAATGCCGTATGACCGTGTTGTGTATTTCTTTCCCCCGAAGAAATGTCAACTAAATAATAAAAAAATAAGTGAAATTAAATAAGAATGACACACGACACGAATAATGTAATTTCTCCACTCGAACAACCACAAAACCCCTCATAACAAATGCCATGTCTGTGTGTCAAAACCTAGTTAACGTTACTACCTAGGCAGGATATTTGAGCACCGTCCGCTGGCTGCGAACCTCCAAAATGCTGTCTAGCGAGGCCACTCACTAGGTTTTTTAAAACACAGCCACTTTCTCATCAGGACAGTCACGTGGGAAGGCTACGATCGTTTAAATATGGCTGCTTTCAGAGGATGTCAGTTTAGTGAGCGGCTGGAGCACATTGTAACAGCGGTGTTTTCGCGTAGATACACTATATAGATGGCCGATTATAAATAGGTTTATATAAGCGACAAGATGTATCAGATTTATGGCAGGTGACGTGAAAGGTCTAAGGCTGGAGAGCATCGTCTTCAAGCTCATGCAAAGCAGATCGTGATCTGGCTCAGTGGACTATAACAGCAGAGAGAGAGAGAGAGAGAGGATCCTCAGTGCACAACATGCTTTCAAAATGATGTCTTTGTGAAATATTATGCTTTCATCGATGCAGATACTGAGCATGGAAGGATATTTCTGCTGATGTCTCTCTATATACTCCGAGAACATGATTGGCTCACCAGATGTGGTGGCTTTTACCAAAGAAGATGACTTTGGGGACTCGTTCTTGGATCCATTGTCACTTCCAGAGGAGTTTTCTGTGCCTTTGTTTACTCATACTGCCAATGCAAATCCATGGACGAAGACATCCTACGCGAAATTCTCGAAAGATTTCATACTCATCTCTGAATTTTCAGAGCAGGTTGGTCCACAGCCTTTACTCACCATTCCCAATGACCCCAAAGTGTGCGGGACATTTGACCTTAACTACTTCTCGCTTCGCATCATGTCTGTGGACTACCAGGCATCTTTTGTCGGACATCCTCCTGGCAGTAACTATCCAAAGCTCAATTTTGTGGAGGACTCAAAAGTCGTCCTAGGTGATTCCAAGGAAGGGGCTTTTGCCTACGTCCATCATCTGACGCTGTACGACTTGGAGGCTCGTGGATTCGTACGGCCCTTTTGCATGGCCTACATTTCCGCAGACGAAAGGAAGATCATGCAGCAGTTCCGAGAACTGTCGTCCGAGTTTTCCAAGGCATCGGAAATACTCAAATCAGGAAACCGGAAAGCTTTTGCAAATGAACTGGAAAAGAAACTGAAAGACTTGGAGTACACCAGATCGGTGCTGCACAAAGAGGAGGAGCAGCAGAAAATGAACAATGGCTGTTATTCCACACAAGCTATTGAGAAGGCGAATGAACTAGCAAATATGGAGAAGTCTATCTATGAACACAAAGATCTGCTGAGGCAAATCACATCTTATCCTTCCAGAAAAAGGAGAGATCTGGGTTTTGTACAGTGCGAGACAGAGCAACAGGCTGACGCAAGTGTATCAGATGATACACAAAATAGTAATAATTCCAAAACTGCAGATAAGACTGTGGAATCTGAAAGCGATAGCAGAAAGTCCTCTTACACGCCTCAGCTCATCAAGGCCAAATCTGCCAAGTGCTTTGATAAACGCTTGAAAACATTAGAAGAGCTCTGCGATACCAGCTATTTTCACCAAACTCTAGAGCAACTAAATGTAATCGAGAAGTCATTCAGAGGAGATCTGTGCTCTATTTATACCAGCCAGATTGACAGGGCTCTTCTGAGCAAACAGAGAGTTACTAGTTTTCTCTTTGAATCCGAATGTGACTGGGAGGACGAAGGAACCTCAAAGAACTTCAATATCACTTCCAACAACCCAACGATCCCCATTCTGAACTTATCTGGTGAGCCGCTGAGTCTTGACTCCTACACCACCTGCATAGATGTAGATCACATTAAGCCAGGCGTGGAGTCTGTGGAAGGGCCTCCTGAATCCAGTACATCTGACATCACGCAGGAAACCTCGGAGGCCGCCGACACCGAGACCAAAGGGAGTTTAAGTAGCGACAAGAGCATTGAGGCTCTTGGAGGTGTTAGTCCTTCCAGTCTACATTACTTTGATGGCCTTGAAAGAAAGTGCAAGGTATCCGTCGCGTCCTCATTTGAAAATACGTCCCATTCTATTGCTGTCCCACGTTGGTCATCCGATGGGAATCTAGTCCCGATGGATGCAGCTTGCTGTATTGGACACGATGGTTTTGTTTTTGAGGAACCTTTACCTGAGCTCGCCGAGGAGTGTTGTGGCGACACTGTTGTGAACCAAGAACCTCTGTCTCTTTTTCAAGGAGATCCTGCCTTACAGGTAAACTACATTCTTGAAGAGTCAGCCCTCGCAGAGAGCCCCAACATCATGGGACTGACTTTTTCCGATCTAAACACTTGTGTTCTCTCAGAGGATGTGGCAAAAATTAATATCGAAGATGCCTCTGATAGTACAAGCTTCATGAGCGCCTCCACCAGTTCTGACCGAGCGGTGTCTCCATTCACTTATGGCAGTGCGTTGACGCTAAAGCAGAAGAAGAAAGCTGGTCACAGCGCTCTTCGATTCATCAGGCAATATCCATTTGCTCAGCAAGCCATTTTCTGCCTTCTGAGTGGCCGAACGCTTGTTATTTTGGGGGTGGACGAGGGCACGGTGAGGAAGCTGGTCCATGCTCTGTTCGTTTTTGTGCCCAATCTCGGCAAGTATGGTGAAACCATCCAACCGTGGCTTACGACACCATTTCAGCTTACAGACTTGCAGAGATGGAAACTTATTGGATTGCAGAGGTATGTTGAGAAAATGTGACCTGTAGTCAATCAATAACTCAGTATCATAGTTTCAAATGCTTTAAATCAGTGACCAAAAGTGCAAAGTTATTGATTATTATTTTGACTTCTTCTTTTCTCCAGAGCTGCCTCCCCGACTGGATCCAGCATCCTCCACTCTTTGAATCGATACAGCCGTTACATTGGCATTTTGGATTGTGACAACAAGACCCTCCGGTGTCCACCGTACAGAGGAACACTAATAAGCCATTTGGCGGACCACAGGACTCAGATCAAACGTGGCAGCACCTACTTCCTCCATGTTCAGGGTATGTTGACTCAGCTAACAGCCAAGGCCTTCCTTTACACATTCTGCCATCACATTCACCTTCCCATGGACATCAACGACCAGGGCTCGGTAACGTCACGCAGGACTAATTTCTTGTTGCAGCTCGGCTACACTGTGGAGGAGAGTAAAATCGTCCAGTACCTGAGTCAGCTCATCAAGCAGCATTACATTCAGGGCTCCTCCAAGTGGGTCAACCAGTCTTTTTGTTTTAATTACACCACCAGCTATTTGTACAAAATCTGAATGTGTCCAGTCCACTATCTGTTCATCGTTAACCAACCCCGGTTAAAATCAGGAGACCAAACGTATTGAATGTAATCACTTTTTTTCTTTTTATTTCTTTTGTGAATATCCTCATGGCATTCCAGGAAGCAGCTGGTTGAACGTCTGGTGTTACAGATTGTGGTCTGTTTGTTTAGTGTAAAGGTTGCATATTTAAATCTATTGCCAAACCGTTTTCCGTAAAATGGAGAAAATAGGTTCCTCATATGGTCCTAAGACCTTACAGAAGCTCTGTAATAATAAAATTAAGACTCAGCAAGATTTCACCATCTTTCAAGCACGTTTTAAAGAGCGCTCATTTAAATGTGTTGTTACAGGCTTGTTTTCATTAACAGCTATAGCTACACAGGAACAACAGCAGGAGAGTCTCTAATCACTATTTAATTAATCTGGTCCTGGTAGCCTGTTTAATAATAAAGGCTTTTTTGCCTTCATAAGCAATGCAACTGTTGCTGCATGAAAATCACAAGCATAATTTTAATGGAACTAACTTGCGAGGCATCAGAAGGGTATTTTACAATACACATTCTTTAAGTATGCTGCTGTTTACCATTGACCAACAGCCTTATAAACTGCATTTATATGCATTTTAATTAGCAGAAAGATTTGGATTAGTCAGTTAGCTTTTTGATTCTTGCATTATGAGCTTGAGATTTCTTAATGCACTAATTGATTATTAATATAGGAAAAACATGCAAATTAGCTCCTTCTGCCCTCTCTAGTGGACAAAATCTGAGGGGATTTTTTTTTTTTTAATATATATAATATAAAGATGAACAAAGGTTACAGACATTGCTAAACAAACAAAAATTGAGCCAACTGCCCTTTGTGTTTTAACGTAATTGTGTGATAAGGTGTATGAATGTACTGCATGTAAATGTCACATCGTGGAGAACTGTTACACAATCTTCTGCATGTTTGAAGAACACAAAAATGTAACAATGGCAAAATATGGGGGCATTTATAGACATTGTATCTCATGTGTTGTACTATTCAGCTTTTCTAGATATATTTAAAATGGATATAAATTGTTGTCCAAGTTGTGTGCAAGCAACGTCAGCATGAGTAACTGTGTGGATGAAGTGGCACTTCATTCTAATGGCTGTTGCAGTGTTGTGAAATGAACGATAGTGGTTGTTGTTGCCAAAACTACATTGTCTGTAATTGTTATTCCCACTACTGCATGATTGCAGTTGTAGTCCAGAATTACAGACCACCGCCGTTTCATCACAAGTGTGTCTTAATATTAAGTTGTTTGGCTACCCAGTAATTATTGGCCTTTGTAACGATTTGTCAGACAGATTTTTCAGCATTTAATTGCAGTCTGTTGAATGTAAATTGAGAATAAGCCATACCATTATACGCACATTATCTTCTAAGAAGGTTTTTTTTTTTTCTGGTTTTGAACAAACCTTGTTTGCTGTAACTGTCTAAAACATACTGTTTTGTTGCTACTGTTCACAAATCTATTTGAAGACAGTATTGTGAGCTTGTCTGGGGTGAGGTGTAATTTTCATGCTAAAATATTAATGGATGTTAAGTCGAGTAAATTTTGAGGGTCATCTGTGTGCTTTAAGTTGCTGCCCACTGTGAAATTACTCTGCCTTCAATTTCATTAAATTATTTCTGATTTAGCCATGTGCATCACATCCTTATTAAATGCCACTATACATATCCTGTAACAGTTTGTGTATTCAGCAAAAACATACTTTCCTTTATGTAGTTAAAGGCACATGATTTGTCTCATTCTGAATTTGTAATGACTTACACATGTAAACTTATTAGGACAAATAGTAACAGTGAAAAGTAAACTTTATACTCAATTATCAAGACAGAGGTCCAGTCACGTTCACATTTACAATAGGCTTTATTTGCTTGGCATGTACAAATCTATTGTGTAATTTCTGTTTCAGTGGTACAGTAAAACTTTTCATACATTACCCTGGTTAATTCACTATAAGTTTAACCACAGAAACAAGAAAAAAAAAAAGTACAGAACCCAATTCAATGTGTTATCTAAAGACAAACGGGTCATTTGAATTATTCATTTAAAAGGGAAATCATCACACTGAAGTGCATGATGAATGTGTTGAACCTCCAAGTGCTATATTCAAGCTTCTGTGCCAATCAAATCAAAGGAACTCTTTATTTCAGTCATTAATTCAGACAGTAATTATAACTCTGGCAACCCAGGCATTGGGAACTTTCCAGAAAAGTCTTCGACTTCCTTGCGGATTTCGTTTATTTTCAGTTGGTACTTCTCATTTTGGGCCAGTTCCTCTTTAAACTCCTTCAAAGTTGCTTTAGGATTCATGTTTCTTTGTATCTCCAATGTCAACTCAATGCCTATGGGCAGATACACAATCAATATCTGAGGTACTTTGTATGACATCCTTTAATATTATATTATTGCTTAAAACAAACTCACCCCGGTGAATGAACTCGGCAACCTTACAGAAATCGTCCTCAAATAGTCCTCGAGATGTAAGAGCGGGAGATCCTAAACGAAGGCCGCTTGGGCGCAAGGCACTTTTATCACCTTCATAATGGAGTTTGGGAGAGGGATCAGTGGAAAAACTGGTTATTGTTGTAGTAAAACATACAAAAAGATGTCGGACAAGATCAAATACATTGTAAAAGAATGGGTCAATTACGCAAGTATTGTTAATGGAGAATTTATAAGGCACCTGGGCAGGTGTTCTTGTTGCAGGCAATGGCACAAGCCTCCAGCACTTTTTCTGCCCTTCCTCCATCAGTACCATTTGAACGTAAATCAACCAAGATGAGATGATTATCAGAGCCACCTAAATTTAAAAACGAAAGAACAAGTGAATACAGTTGACCTTCTGTATCCAACTTCTATCACCCTCAGCTAATGGTTTCATCTACCTATAATTTATAAATTCTAAATCCTTAAGGAACTCACCTGTAACAACTTTGTAGCCCTTTTCCATTAGGGTGGTTGCTAAAGCCTTACAATTTGCCAGGACTTGCAATTGATAGGTCTTGAACTCTGGAGTCAGAGCCTGCTTCAAAGCAACAGCAACCCCTGCACATCACATCAAACAAACAAATAAATAAATAAAAATTGAAAGCAGAATAAGAATGTCAATCATAATCGATTATAATAAAAAAAGATAATAAACATCCAATTGTTTAATTTTGACCAAAGCACATATTTGGTACAAAAAAAAAATCTTAAAATCAGATTAAGTATGCCAATTTTCATGAATATTAATAAGTGTAGTAAAATTTAATTAGTAATTCTTTTTAAGGAATAACAATAAACATTAAATAATTATATAGTTAATAAATATTAATTTTATATATACAGTTTAATTTAAATAAGACAAGTTTACTGTATTTTAATACATTTTTGTATTAAGCATGAACATAGCTTGTACATAGTATAAATTTAATTTGCTTAATTTGGAATTTAAGTCAAGTAATAACTCTCAGGTTGAATCCAGAGCATAACATAGCACTACACTGGTCATTGTAAGATTACAGTGTCCCTACAAGCTCTCCGGGCAACCATTGACATGACTGTTAATTGGGATGATACAGGGAGGCCAACAAATGAATGGTGCTTTTTGACAAAGTGGTGTTATTGTGGCGTTTGCAGAGAATGTAATGTTTATATATAGAAAAACACTTGTGCACTCTAGCATCAGATGACTGTATGTATAGAGTGTTTTCAGCATCTGATTGGAGGGTTACTGAACCAAATTAAACAGCAAGCTTAATCAAATGTCAATTAATAGATCTTCAATTAATCATAAACATCCCTAGTGTAAATGCAAACTTATCTAACCTTTATAGTAAAGACATGGAGGACATCAGCTCTTACCTGCAATGGCATGGTTGTGAGGGCCACCCTGCAGTCCAGGAAACACGGCCTGGTTAATCAGACTCTCCAGGTTATACAGGGTCTCCTTGCCTGTCTTTGCATCAACACTACGAACTCCTGAAATTCAAGAGTGTATCATGACAAGTGTTGGGGGATACACATTACAAGTAATGCAAGTTATGTAATCAGATTACTTTTTCAAGTAGCTAGTAAAGTAATGCACTACTTTTAAATTTGCAGCAAAATATCAGTGTTACTTTAAAGTAAGTAACGCAAGTTACATTGTTCTCTCATTTATTGACTGACACTCCTCTTGTCCCGTGTTGAGAGAAATTGGGAGAAAGTGCAGTGTTGTATGCGCTGTGAACATGATGGTTGTTTTCAGTATTCCTCAAAATGAATAAAAATAGTGAAATGCAAACCTGCAATAATAAAATATGATAAATAACGCATGTACTTTATGCATTTAATCTCACTTTATTAACCGTACAGGCGTGAATTTGCATTTCCTTCAGCCTGAGGCTTATTCATTTCACTTCTGGTGTGAAAGGGCCTTAACATTTGGCAAAAAAAAGTGTTTTTTTTGTTATTAAAAAAATTAACAAACCCAACCCAGGTGAAAATAAAGTAACGCAAAAGTAACGTAACATTACTTTCCATAAAAAGTAATTAAGTAATGCTTTTTTTTTAGGGAGTAACACAATATTGTAATGCATTACTTTTAAAAGTAACTTTCCCAAACACTGATGATAACAGTAATGTCAGGGGCCTAGATTTAGCGTGACAGGTCAGTTCACACTGAACTTACCCTTCCTAAAGAAAATGACTCCTGCCCTGCAGCCCCTCAGGGTCTTATGGGTCGTGGTGGAAACAACATCACAGTATTCAAACGGAGATGGAACGACTCCTGCTGCCACCAGACCACTGATGTGAGCCATGTCTGCCAGAAGATAAGCTCCATTCTCATCTGCGATCTTCCTCAGCCGACTGTAGTCCAGGTTACGGGAATAGCAGCTGGTTCCTTAATGATACACAGAAATGTTAAAAGTGATGGTTGTCATTTCTTTCAATGTTAAAATACATTGTCCCAACCAGCAACACTGGCTCAGTAAATTTGGGTAGACCGTTTGTCCGACTAATGGCGGAAAAAAAGGAATGCTATTCTTTTTGCATAATGTATTGTTTTTTATTTTACCATTTGTACCATTTTATTTAGTTGAACAAATATGTATAAAAAAGATAAAAAGAATTACAAAAAAAAAGGAATTAGGACAAAAATCTCTCAAATTGTCAAAATAGAAAACAAGAAAAATGGGTTTTCAAGTAATGTTAAAAATTTGTTGTCCAAAAACTAAAAAATTATGAATTCTTTACATCCTGTAGTTCAATAAGTCCTCAGATTTCATAAGAAACTATGCTGACCTGCAATGATTAGTCTTGGGTGGAAGAGGCGAGCATTTTCCTCAAGTCTGTCATAATCAATTTTTCCAGTTTCTGGATTTACCTGGAAAACAATGGTAATACTTTAACTAATGGGACCTTATTGCAATGTTAGTTAAAGCATTAAAGGGATAGTTCACCCAAATATTTAAATAATCCCATGATTTACTCACCCTCAAGCCATCCTAGGTGTAAATGACTATCTTCTTTCAGACAAACACAATCGGAGATATATTTAAAAACATCCTTAGTCCTCCAAGGTTTATAATGGTTGTGAATGGCTGCCCAGATTTTGAAGATGAAAGAAAAAAAAAAAATGCATCCATCCATTAAAAAAAAAAAAAAAAAATCCATACGACTCCAGAGGGTTAATAAAGACCTTCTGAAGCAAATCGATGCGTGTGCGCAAGACAAATATCCTTATTTAATGCGTATGGGTGCCGTGCCGGAAGCTTATTATTTTACGTCATAAAGTTTTAAATACGGGGTATTTGTCTTGCACAAATGCATCAATTCACTTATAAACCATTATAAATTTTGGAGGACTAAGGATATTTTAAATATCTCAGATTGTGTTTGTCAGAAGAAGATAGTCATATACACCGAGGATGGCTTGAGGGTGAGTAAATCACAGAATATTTTCATTTTTGGGTGAACTATCCCTTTAACTAATACTACCTATCAATGAGTAATACAGTAATAGTGTTTATTATATATATTATATATTTGTATTTTATAAAAATACAACTGTTCATTGTTAGTTCATGTTAGTTCACTTCAATTAAACAATATCAACAGATATAACTTTTGATTTTAATAATGTATTAGTAAATGTTGAAATTAACTAAAGAGTTTAATTCTAATCACAAGGTTACCTTATAAGGCATAGACTCAAAGAAAATAGATGTGGCTGAGATTTTCTTTTTGTCAGTCATGAAGCCATGGGTGAGATGGCCGCCATCGGGAAGATCAAGGCCCATGATCCGCCCATGAGGTTCCACTATGGCAGTGTATACAGCAAAGTTCGCAGGTGACCCTGAGGAAAAAAGAAACTTTATTTTGAACAATGTGCACTTGAGTTAATGTTTCATATGTTACATAATCTCTTATAGCAAGAACAGTCCAGTGACACAGAAACAAGCCTACCAGAGTATGGCTGAACATTCACTCCCCATTTATCCGGGTCGAGGCCGTACACCTTGAGAGCTCTCGCCTGACACAAACGCTCCAATTCATCAACATGCTCCGTGCCTCCATAATATCTTACAACATTAAACAAAATTTGACATTTAACACAAGCCCATTTTTCAATATGAAAGTGTAAATTATATAATACTTATGTTATTGCTACAACAACATAAAATTGTACTTTAACAGTACGTAAAAATGTCATTGCGCAAGTCACCTCTGACCAGGATAACCCTCAGAGTATTTGTTGTTCATGCAGGAACCAAGAGCCTCCAAAACAGCTCGACTAGTGAAGTTCTCAGAGGCAATGAGCTCTAATCCATACGTCTGCCGCCGCTTCTCCTTCTTTATTATGTCAAATACCTAGTGCAAACAGAAAAGTATTAACACTATAAACAGATAAAATAAGCAAAGACACAAGCTGTTTTGACTGAGTTGAGCACAGATGGGCCAAAGCTGTCTGTCACATGGCAGATCTATATAGTCTAGGAGACCTGATTTCACAATATCACTCATGGTTCACTGCATGCTTTCAAAATAATATAGATTTGAGGATGGTTGTATATATAATCAATCACTCACTTACCTCTGGATCATTTGTGCTCAGAGGTTCCAGCATCATCTTGTTATGAGATTCCCATGTTTTAATATTATGGCCGTTGAGCTGAGCCATAGTTGATGATCTCTAGAGGAAAATATGTTATAGTTTAAAGTGAGAAGACTCTCATATGCAAAACATACTGTTTACACTGGGTTACGTCTTTAGTAATAAAAGCATGAATGTACTTGAGTTTGAGTTCTTAAACTTTAAAGCAGAGTATTTTTGGTTCAAATGCACAGTATGTTTATTGTTCTATAACTACTTAGTCTTGATTAGACTGGTATTCAGGAATCTGCAGTGTAGTGCACACAGCTGAAGAGTTGTTATTAACTAAAACTATTAAAAATAGTTGTCGTTAACTGAAATAAAGCAGAAACAAGACAATATTTTACTTTTTTTTTTTTTTACCTAAAGTACTAAAATTACTCAAAGTGAAATAAGTTAAATAGGAATATTTAAAACAGACAAAAAAAACTGAAAATATAACAATAAAAGCTAATTGAGAATATGAATGGTACTAAAATAACACTGCTCAGCTGTCAATCAAATGATGCAACTGCAGCTGCAAGCGCAGAGCGCGCTTCTGACAGGTTACGAAACACAACTTTGAGTAGGTTTTCCCATGTCTTCTGGATAACTAAATAAATAAAATTAGGTTCTCAGTCATAGAGCGGCACATAAACCGGAACTACTGTCTTTAGGGTTACATTTTTCCCGCGAAATACATCCTGTAACTAATACATATCAAGCGAGCAACGTTAACTAATGAAAACGGAGACGATGTGATTCTTTGGCATACAAATGTTATATAGCAATATGTGTACGCGCTCTTTATGCGCCTATCTGCACAACTGTAACAGACTGGCTTTCATCGGCCGAGAATGAGGAGCACATGCAGACAGTCACAAGGTTTTGATTTGATCCACTAAAATAATCACAACTCTGCTTTACGTTACCTAAGCTTTACACATAGCTGTGACATACAACACACAAATGTTCTTCCACTTACCTTAACAAACGTGATGAACGGTTCGTCCCAAATAACTTTCAATGTCAGTTTTCTTTCTTTTAGGTTTCCTCGTGCCAAAGTCCGCGAAATTTGGAGACCAATGAGCACGCTTGCGGGGCGTGGCTAGTCGACCTCCTGCCCCGCCCACTAATGACTGGCGTGATACAGCCTGCGTTTTTCTTCTTTTAACTTACATTTTAATATCTTAGACTTCATAAATGCTTGAGGAAACTCTGGGAGAGACCAAAGGTAGGGGTTGTGTCCAATATGATAATACCAATAAGATGTGTAATAAAATATATTTTTGAAGCACCTTTGCAGTGTTTATAATGCAAATGAAATATAGAAATATAAATTATATACACTACCGTTCAAAAGTTTGGGATCGGTACGATTTTTAATGTTTTTAAAAGAAGTTTCGTCTGCTAACCAAGACTGCATTTATTTAATTAAAAATACAGTAAAAACAGGAATATTGTGAAATATAATTACAATTTACAATAACTGTTTTCTATTTGAATATATTTTAAAATATAATTTATTCCTGTGATGCAAAGCTGAATTTTCAGCATCATTACTCCAGTCTTCAGTGTCACATGATCCTTCAGAAATCATAAAAATATGCTGATTTGCTGCTCAAGAAATTGTACAAAATATTTGAGTACAATATTTTTTTTCAGGATTCTTTGATGAATAGAAAGTTCAAAAGAACAGTATTTATTTGAAATATAATCTTTTGTAACATTATAAATGTCTTTACTGTCACTTTTGAATGATTTAATGCATCCCTGTTGAATTAAAGTATTCATTTCTTTAATTTCTTTAAAAAATTCGTACTGTCCCCAAACTTTTGAACGGTAGTGTATAATGTTACAAAAGCTTTGTATTTCAGATAAATGCTGTTCTTTTGAACTTTTTATTAATCAAGGAATCCTGGGAAAAAATAAGTACACAACTGTTTTCAACATTGATAATAATCAGAAATGTTTCTTGAGCAGCAGATCAGCATATTAGAATGATTTCTGAAGGATCATGTGACACTGAAGACTGGAGTAATGATGCTGAAAATTCAGCTTTACCATCACAGGAATAAATTACTTTGTATAATATTTTCAAATAGAAAACAGTTATTTTAAATTGTAATAATATTTCAAAATATTCCTGTTTTTACTGTATTTTTTATTAAATAAATGCAGTCTTGGTTAGCAGACGAAACTTCTTTTAAAAACATTAAAAATCGTACCGATCCCAAACTTTTGAACGGTAGTGTATATATATATATATATATATACATATAACGACTTCAAAATGTCAATATAAATACATCAAGTACAAAACTACACCTTTTAAAACAGTTCCTCAGAAGGGTTCAAGAATACTGTTAAGATCTACAAAACAATTCACCATATAATAAAAAGTTCTGGCATTTTATTGGTATGTTATTCTTTACATTATTTGAAGAGAATACCATCAGAACATCATTCTACATTACACCAGGTCCTTTACAACTGAGGACAGATGTCTTTATTCTTACAGTGATCCTTTAAACTGAGACAGCCAAGTCCACTCAGTTACATGTGGCAATATGTTAATATATTAATAAATATGTCTATATTTCTAATATCACTGAGGGAAAGCAAGCATTAAGATTTGTTTAGCCACTTTAGTGAAAGCATCAGCACTTTCACAAAGGCATTTTATTCGGACAATTAAATGCCTGTTTCTGGGTTAATATACTCTGAAATATTCCTTTTCAATGGAACATAGTTTTATATCATCTTACATAGCATACCGCATTATCTTTTGCGTTGTCTTCAAAAATAACATTGTCAATATAATTGTATACTGTCCACAAATGCATTAAAACCTCTAAGAATCCAATATTTTGATTATTTAAGTGACAACGTGTGTAGTCCTTTAGTCGCTGCTGCCGCCGCCGCCGCTGCATCTTTTGCTACAATGACAAAGAAGAAAACATTAATTAATTTCTGATTTCCCATGGGGCATTTTGGCCGCATTTACATAACATGGTTCAAGTGACCCAATTCCAATTTTTTTCCTCACATGTGGCACAGATCGGATATGACCCACAAATGTGTAAGCAGGAAAACAAGCACATGGATTCTGATATTCTCAGATCTGTTTTAGGCCACATTCATATGTGGAAATAAATCTAATATGAATTGGATACGTGCATTTGCGTCTGCTATAAGCAGACAGATCAGATATTCCCCTGTCAATGCGAGTCATGCGCTATTGAAAAAACAACAGTGGCGAATGACGTCAACTCAGGTGGACGCCAACCACGATCACATGACTGTTTTCAAAGGCCAGGCAGCAACAAGGGCTCTCCTCTTTTTTCTCTGCCTAGCTGACCTTTAAAGTCCACGTGAACCGGAAGTTGCAAATGACTTTTCTCCAGTGTTGTGACGCATTTCCAAGTGAAACAGAATATTGAACAGAGGGCAGAGTTTTACTTTAGCGCTCCTCCTCTCCACATCTCCCTCATAGCAGACTAACGGTTGCAGAGGAGTGGTTTAAGCGTTTTCAACCCAAGCCGTCAAACTGACGTTATCAGAGAAGGGGCACCATTGCAGAGGGGAAGAGCATTTTCAGATTTTAATTAAATATTAGGAAGCCAAACAATTTTTGTGTGTGGATTGACTTGCACGGATGAATTGTTCACCACAAAACTAGCAATTTGAGCTAACAAAATAAATAAGGTCAATTTTGATTTCATGTGTACTTTAAAGATGGTGCGTAAGCAAAAACTTGCATTATTTTATCTGCGTTTATTGCAAATAGCACCGTTTTTACTTCCTTTTTGGCCTTTTCTGGGACAGTATGTCTACCTTGGGTTGTTTCGTCAAGTGTATAGTGTAAATGCAGAAATCGGATATGGGTCACTTTTAAAAGAATACATAAGCTGGGCCCAGTTGTTCGAAAGTACTCTGAACAGATTTCGGCTATCGGATTGGATCAAACCTTGTTAAAAAAAATAAAAAATTCTGAAATTAGATCACAAAATCCAATCTTGGTTTTGATCTGGATCAAATCGTCAGTTTGTGTTTTTCAAAACCTTTTAGTAAAATAGGAATAGATTTGATTTGAGCACACTGGCTCTTCTACCTGTTGTTTTTTACCAGCAGCCTACACTGTGAAATGTAACCCCATCTGGAGCACTGGTAATCCAAATTTGGTAAACTTGAAAAGTGTGATCAGCACGATCCAATCCTATATTACTTTGAAAAAAGTAAGATGGATTACCTTATCCTGGATAGTAAAACATGGGATTTCCAAATCTAGATCATTCTGATCCAGATTAAACTTTTTGAACAACTGGGCCCAGGTCATCAAAAAAAAATAAATCAGATATAGTCAACGAATCAGAATTGGGCATCAAGACCTGCAGTGTAAATGATTTACCTTTACGTTCCTCTTCTTTTTTCCGTGCCGCCTCCTCCCGTTGTTTTCTAATAATGGCGAGTCGAGCGAGGTCAGCTTTAGCTTGATCCGTCTTTCCTGCTAAATGCATTTTCATATACCTCTCCTTGGCCTTTTGCTTTTCAATCTCTTCTCTGAAATAAGGAAAAAATATAAACTGAAATAGCAGAAAAGATGTACGTGTCTAGAAGTCTGTATAAATACATAATAAAGTATATCAAACATTCAGTATTTGAGCAGCAATGACAAAAAATGATACAAATAAAATGATGGTGAATAATGTAGTAGTTTGAGATAAAGACGTTGTCTCTTACCTTTCTCTTCTGGAAAGCTGTTTGGGACCCTCAAGCTCTATCTCTGTGACTTTCTTTGTTTTTTGGGCAACTCGATTAGGATTTTCAATCTCTATCAATCCCTCAACACCCTTCCTTTTCTGTGACAAAATGGAGACAGTGTTGTTATTGATAACTAAAACTATTACAAATTGTTTTAGTTAACTGAAATATAAATACTTTAATACGAAAATAAGGCTGAAAGAAAAATAAAATTAGAATTTTAGACAAACTTAAAAACTTAAATGAAAATTAGAAATGTTGCCTTTGTAACTAACTGAAATAAAAGTTGTTGTTTTTTTAAGTAATAAATTCATAAAACAAACTATTAAAGCTAAATAGAAACACATATAACAAAATAAAAATAAAACTTAACCTAAAATTGAAATACAAAAAGAGAAGCTAATTAAAAATACTACTACAATAGTATATAAATAATACTAAAAATAAAAAGGATGGTGACAAGAGGTCAGTTTTGTCTTCATACTGACATTAAAGCGGAACTCAGTAAGATTTGCGAAGCTCCCCCTACAGTTTCCTTCAGTGAATCACACTGTCGTAAATACTCCAAGCGCAGCTCTGGACTACAACGACTACAACGCTCACCAGCGCAGTAGTTTTGCAAGTACAGTACACTCGATGGAGGTGGGTAATTTTTGAAATTGTCTTATAAAGTCATAATATATACATTGTTTTTGAATTACCGTAAAGCATTTTGTCACTCTCGCGTGAACGTGAACATGAGGCGAGATTGTGTCGGGTCGGCGCAGCTCAAGTTGCAAGTGCTGTTTTTTGGCGTAGACGTGCCAGAGGGGGTTAGTGCTCGCCTCAAACCCACTACAAGTCAATTAACCATCGTAAGGACTTAGAAAACTATTTATGAAGGTTAAAAAAGTTACTTAGTTCTGCTTTAAGTGCATCCATACAAAAGTTCCTCCTGAAACTGGACGAGTTATTTGATTCTGCAACTGCTGTATCGACAACCAACCTTCATCCATCAGATGACTGTGACTCACATTCCACATATATAATTCCTACGTTTTAAACACAGTGACTGATCAAAGAGCAATGCTCTGCTCCATCCAATGAGATTCCACATTAATTAGACTGAATAAAGGTCCATTCAAACCAGGCACGATAACTATAATGATAATTATTAGTCTAGCTCTATGAGAACAGGGTAATCCATACCACAATTATAGCAATAACGACACAGAGCAACAATGTTGTTGAAATCACTTTTTAGAATGATTTTTTTTCAGCTGATGAATGATAAAAACATTGACAGCCAATCAGAATCCACAAACTTTAACAAGCAGCAGAAGACAAAACTGCAGCACACGCTTATAATAAACAGAACGTTAGAACGTGCGTTGGTGTGGACGCTAATATAGTTATGGTTATAGTTATTGTTCTTGGTGTGAGTGGTCCTTCTGTGAGCAGAGCTGGCTGAATGTGTACGTTCTGCCACAGTAGTCTCTGATGAATGAATCTGCGGAAGGATCCCTAAATATATGGATAGCTCTGCAGGAACATGGGATCATCAATTCTGAGATCAAATTTACCTGAGACCCATCATCGTCACTGTCTTCTGAGCCTGATGCTGTCAGTTTGTCCTCACTCTGGTTGTCGTTCACTGCTGCACCTTCTTCTTCTTCATTCTACAACGTAAAAATAAACCATCACCACATGCAGCAATTCATTTTTTAGGTAATTTGACTTGCAGATGGCCACTGAATCTGAACGTGGCTGTAGTAAGTGGAACTCTTGAGAATCAATAACCTTTTGTATTTTGTTTTATTACCGTTATTTTCAATTGGTAAGAAAGAAGGAGTGGAATTTAAACAGACTAAATGATTGGAGTATGTCACCAGAGAGAGGTCTGTCACTGAACTGAAAGATTTATGACATTCTTGTGAGGTCAAAACAACATTACATGGATGAATCCTTCACAATAAGATCATTAAAGGATTAGTTCACTTTTAAATAAACATTTCCTGATAATTTACTCACCCCCATGTCATCCAAGATGTCCATGTCTTTCTTTCTTCAGTCGAAAAGAAATTAAGTTTTTTGATGAAAACATTCCAGGATTATTCTCCATATAGTAGACTTGAATGGGCACCAAACAGTTGAAGGTCAAAATTAGTTTCACTGCAGCTTCAAATTGTTCTACACGGTCCCAGATGAGAAATAAGGGTCTTATCTAGAGAAACCATCGCTCATTTTCTGAAAAATATAATTTTCTAGTGATGGGACGGTTGATACCGGGGCTCCGATGCTCCGACGCAGTTTTCAAAGCACTATTGTATCACACACTGTACCGATGCTTGTATCGAATTGATGATTGATGACGTTTGAAGCTTCGAACGTCATGCAGTATTGGAAAGTCGAGACAGCTGCTTTGAAAAAATTGGCGCTTCACCTGATGCATCAAAGGAAAATGCATTTAATCCTGTTTTATGATTTCGGTTTTATGATAGGTCTAAGAGACCCTGAACAGAATATAAGGGTTAACCTGCTCATCCAAAATATTTCCACTAGCCTACTCATGTCAGTTATGATCACATCATTGTATATTTTATATTATTGATCAGTATGTGAATCCGTTGCAGGCTACACATGACACGAGTGGTCTCACTGTCACAAATTAATTTAGATGACATTAGATCAGATTAGATAGAACCGATTCAAGACAAGAGTGATTCCGTATGTCACGGACTTCCGAAGCTTTGGTCACGTGCTTTTTCAAACCGCAATGATTTAGATATGGTGGAGAAAACAAGTCTGACCACCAGATGTCGCTAATGCGCACTGTGTTAAAAGCTTCGAGTAATGAACCGTTTTTCGGCACAATTTGATGAAAGCCTCAAATGCTTCAGAAAGCCTCGGTTTTTCACATCACTATAATTTTCAATTTAAGTTTTAGCCATAAATCCTCATCTTGAACTAGAGGTGCGTTCCATTCGACCGTAAGTGGACTGCGAAGTGGACTTCACAGGGTATTTCGCCATCTTAAGTGAGATTCCATTCCGAAGGGAGCGAACATGTTCAGTTCGAAGGGCACTGCGAACGGCATAGGGAATAAGGGAACATCGATACATCACTTCACAGGAAGTAGAGAGGTAAAATTGCCCAACTGTCATTGCGCACCGCGTCACCAGTCAGAACTACGATCATGGAGCAGAGCCGTTGAAAGTTTTTAAACGGCTCTCTGATGGAGGAATTTACGTTTGAATTTTGAGTATTCATAAATGTTGTTATTATTATACGAACGAAAGTATGAGGTTATGGCGATGAGTGTTGCATATTTTATTGTATGAATAGGCATGACAAAGTAAAAGTGTTGAAAAGCAGCTGAGGCTCTGTCATTTTTTATTTTACTTTATTTACCTCAGAAGTGTTTACTATGCGGCTGCGCGTTGAAAAGAAAGCGCACGAGATGAGACCCAGACGGTGGATTAAGAATACATTTATACAGTTAACCAAATGAGAAATATTTTTTGGCATGACAGTTACAGCTTCAAATCTGTTAAGAGTCAATTTTAAATTCGAAAGTAAATTATAATATCTTTATTTATGTTATATCATAATCTGCGCGACACCGTCGTTGACTTTCTTTGATGACGTTTGCAG